>JAWWEV010000167.1:2559293-2579572 GCA_035583235.1 Hafferia zeledoni | reverse complement strand
TGACATCCTGGCTTAAACGAGATTTCTCAACGGAATACACTCCTCCAGCTAAAACAGGGCTGTGAAATTCCCTTGCAAGCTTGCAGGCTTACACCAGTGATCCATATCAGTCAGTGCTTTTCACCCTGTAACTTGCAGGCATTGGTGAAGTTTGTGTACTATTTTCAAAGTCTACAAAGAAAAAGTGAAGAAGACAAGTTTATTCCCAGAGAGGCTTAAAATTCTTGTAGAGGAATCAAGTTCCACTGGGAAATTTACCAGGGTATGCAAATCAGAAAAAAAAAAAAAGAATCTCTGGTATAATTTGACCTTTTTCAATTCTTCTCCCATACTTAAAACAGCTTTTAGCTTTGGATCATTTAAGAATAAATAAAAAACTCTCAGCAAATTAAGCTTGCTTTGAAACAAATACTTCAGTTTAAAAAAATATTCAATTTTAAAATACACCAAGTCCTCTTAAACTGGTTGCAACTTAATCATACAATTGCTTTTGAAGGTTCAGGTGAAGCTGAGAAATAAATTCTTTGTTTCTCCCTTTCAGTTCAAGACAACTGATATGAAGAGATGTGATAGTGAAGGAATGCCAAGGTATTTTTCATTACTTAACAATAAGGTCTTTCTGAGTAAGGAAGCAAAAACAGTGTTTTAATGCACTTTCCCCCTATTCTAAAAAACTGCAACATCACCTACAACTGGGTTCTCTTTTACTGATCCCTACCACTAACACAAGGGTAGGGCCATCCAGAAGCATCAAAGAACAGGAAGAATTTATACCTATTTGAACTGCAGATATTAATTTCTCATCTCATCTGCATTTTCTCTTCCATAAATCAAGACCCGTCCTACTACACAGATAATTTCTTAAACCAGACAAGAACCAGTCATGGAAGCACCAACACAGCAGAACTTCCGGGTTTGGTATTTTTACTTTAGTTGAGGGGCAGACAAAAGGTATGGCAAAGGTAGCAAGTTGTGTGCACAGACACACCTCCACTACCCTAAGAAATCAGAACTGTGCTAACACAACCCATAGATCAAAGGAACATTGGTGGGGCAATACAACACACTGTTTCTCCTCCTCCCCGCAGATCAACAGTTTGGAGAAAACCCCAAATCAAGAAACCCTTCTAAAGAAACATCACCTCAAAGAGTGAAGAGCTCTTGCTTTCCCTCATCAAAAAAGTTTGTAGAAGACAAAGCTCTCAGAAGACATTTGGGAGGATTGAGGGTTACAGAAAAGCAGCAAAAATATTAAAGGACAACAGAAAGCTCAGAGAACTGGTAATATTGAAAAATAGGCTTACTGATGAGTTCTTAGTAATGAGTACTGAGAAGTCTCTCAATCACTGGTACCAACATCAAACCCGACCCACAGCATGTCTGCCCATTCTTCACAAGTCACTGTTAGCCAGGCTGCAATGCAGAAAATGCTAGGACGAAGAGAAAAACAGGTTTCTTCCCAGCTGACACTCCGGTGTGAGATGGGTCATCACAACTCTAAACACCACTGATTTATATAAAGGGCTTTTTGACAGATTAACAGTGTGCATCTTCACCTGTGCTCCCACACATCAAAAAAAAGCCAGATTCTCTATTCTCAACCTTTTGGAGTAGCCCCTCACAGAATGCAGTTGCACATTACCCGTACCAGAATGAGTGCAAACTGCCAACAAAAGGGCTGCTCCACTCTCCCTACCTTGTGCCTCCTCCCCAAATCAGAGCAGCAATCGTACAGCTGCACTGACACACAGATCAGCTTGCTGATACAGAGGAAAACCATCCCACCAAAGGAACAAAACCACTCAGACATCCTCTGTCAGAGCACTGAATAGACCCAATTCACTGCACAGCTGCACAATCACTCCTTAAGATTAACCATAACTTGAAGCTACCCACAGATGCAGTGGCAACACTTATCTTGGTAGGACTGCCTATAACGAGCTCAAAAATGCAGTTTCCTGCTATGCACTGAAGGCCTGACAGATGGGGGAGGCTCATAGAAGGCAGTCAGTCTGCCAAAGAGATGGCACGTTTGTTTAGCTGTAGATTAGATCACTTCTTTCTGTGACATGCACCTCAGACACTCTTTTTGAGCACACCTTGCTCATTACTTCTGTGTACAACAGGGCCAAAGTAAACCACAGGCTTTTAGTAGTAACACCACAGATGAACTTCACAGGGAACAGACTCTGAGAATGAGAGATCTGCTAGGATGTACAGGCAGTCCACCTGAACATGCTTATGCTGACACTGAGACTAATTCCAAACAAAGTTGGGAAAATAAATTTGACTTGTTAGACAAAACAATATCCTATGCATCTAAATGTCTTCTAAACAATGAGAACTTCTGCTCATCTAATTCTTCTGCTAATATATTCCACTAGTTTTTATATTCTTAAATATCAAGATGTAAAAGAGGTAGAAAACATGCAGCCTTTTCAGTTAGTCAGGATATTTTTGTTTCAAATCCTCCCAAACATTCAATATAATAATGACAAAATTTTATTACAAGAGAAAATGTTCACCTGTCTGCCAGGAAGGAGCCCTGAATTGTGGTAAAAGGGTAGATCCTGAAGAGACTGCTTGGGCAGTACGAGATTCAATAGTAGAGAGAAAATTCATGACTGAAGAAGTTTCCTTAGTGTTACTTCCAGCACTGTGCATACTGGTATCAAATATTCCTGAAAGACCTAGATGATGGGGGAGGGAAATGAAATAAAACAGACAATTCAGATGAAATTCCAAGAAGCTCAATCAGCAACAGGGACATACATTCATAATTCACAAAAAAAGGAAACACACTATGAAACATCAGCATTGTTACTAAGTACATTGATTTTTCAGTAATTAACTTTTATATACTGTTACAACCATAAATTTGAACTCCATTATACATTTTAAAATCTATTATTAAATCTATGTCAAATAGAATGCTTAAAACAGTATTTAAGCACACCAATAAAATCCTCCCTTCATCTGAAGACTCACTGGTCTATTTTCACATGAACTGGTTAAACATTCAGAATTCCTCCTGAAATGGGTTCCACTTCTATGTATCAACCTTTCCCCTCTTTGGGCAGGTAGCAGCAGTTTGGACATCTCTGTAGGACTAACACATGAAAAGGAGTTTTGGTTGCATTCCACCAACAGCTTTATGTCTTTCCCATTGCTCAGACCCTTCAACAGCAGGGGGCTCAGTGGAAAGCACTGGAGGGATGCAGAGTTGTGAGTAACTGAGATTATGTCCAGACTACAGCTCTGACACTCCCTTGTTGGCAAGGACCTGGCCAAGAGTGCAGACTCCAGTCAGCTCAAACATCATTCTTTACAACTGGGTGGCAAAGCAAGCATGAGGAGGTCATGCCCTGAAGTGAAGTCAGGATATCACCAGGATCAGAGACAGATCCTGAGGCAGACATAGCACAGCCTAACCTGCTACTACATTTAAAATAAGTTTTAACTCCCCCAGCACTGTCTTAGTTTGCACATGTCAGTACCAGCAACAGTCTGTTCCAGCTCACACCAGCTGTGCTGTTTGCTCTAGTCCAGAACTGGCATGGTTTCTGCTGCTGGCTTTGAGGCATCTTTCATGTTTGGCCCTTATGCACAGGCCCAGTCCTGAAAGGCAGTATTTTAAAGAATAAATGCAGTTTCCTCAAAAGCCAGCAAGGCACTAAGCATTACCTCCCTCTCATATTTTCCTTACCACTTATGACATTCTGATAAAAGCTAACAACTGTTAACTTTCTGCTACAAATTCACGTTTTCTAACACCACTTGCTACCACCTGCATGACAAACTCCCTCTGATTATAAAATTCATCACCTTGAATCTAAATTACTAACAATTGTCTTTTTTCCTCTGTAGCTATTTAAGCAGCATTCTCACGATATGGACAGTTACCAGCAGGATGTTGTGTAGCAGAGTATCCAGGAAGCTGATGAGAAGCTGTGTATGTCTGTCTGTGAAGGTCTGTTTCTGAATGTGATGAGTGTCCTCCTCCATAGCTTAAGCTAAGGAACAAATTAAACATTATTAGCAAAAACATACAGCTACAGAAACAAAGAACAATTATGAAATTCCAATCACAGGCCAAAAAGTTGCAGAAATAAAGAACACAAGCCTGAGATCAGACAGAGATCAGATGAAGCTCTGCTATGGTATCACTAAAAATATTAAGCAGATAATAAAAGTATTATGAAACTTCAGAAGCCAAGATAGAAGGGGGCTGGGGGGAGGAAAAAACCTTACAAAAATCCAAGCTGATCATGGGAAGTTTATAAAGCATCAGGTCAGAAAGACAGAGGCCCTCCTAGTTCAGCAGTAAGATAGACACTTTTTGTAATGATTTACTGATGTAAAGTCTGCAGAGCAGATGACTATCAATACAAGCCCACTTTAACATTGCCATTTCTGTTTCCATTCAAACTTACAGGACCTCATTTAATTCAAAGACTGCAATGACCAGGAAGCTGCAGGAGCAAAGTTTTTTTAAAGATTTTGGTACTTGTGTGACAATTCAACAAAATTGACAGTGAATGCACTACAAAGTGAGAAATCCATCCTCAGAACTCCTAGCACAAAATGTAAGTTAATGATTCACAGCTTTTATTTAACATTTTGTAATGAGTCACCTAAATTAACATGATGTTTTAATCAAGCTTAATGGAAGTGAACTTAAAATATACAGTGTCAGGGTCCATGCAAAAGCAACAATGTGGAAAATAAATAAACACAATCCAAACACCAAACATTAGGAATTTGCCAAAAGTCCTAATGATTTCCAATTTAAAAAGCAGAAAAGAGAGGGAGAAGCAAACTAAATTCTCAAAGCTTTCAAGCTTCCACACACTCAGCTCTGTACAGCACTTGTCAAATGGAAAATAATGAAGGCCAGCATGACCAAGTGACCATTCATCATCTCCTCTTCTTGCTTGTTGGACATTCAGTTTATAGGTAGCTGCTACTTACTCCAGGGCACACGTGAGATTGCTTTAAGTTCAAAATTCAATTGTAAACAAGTGCCAAAATAACCCAAACGATGAAACCCACAGCCCTCCCTGCTGCCTGCTGTGAGGGAGGCTTCCCTTATCCTCTTTCATCCCCTGGGATGAGGGGGCAGTCTCTGCACAAGGGAAAAACTGAACTGTTGATGCCAGGAATCATGACATCATGGGAAACTTTTATAGAAGACACCACATAACACAAAAATTGGCAACACTACTGGATTTGCCTCATTTTCTTTAAGATGACAAGAGAAGGCTGATGAGCCTGTAAGAGCATTGTGACCTCCACACAACCTGAACTGGTAAGAGCTTATCTGAGTGGGACTTCCCTGCCCGAGGTGCACAGTCAGGGGGATGCATTTTCCACTCCAGCAGTGCTCTGCAGTCAGCATGCCAGGCCAAAGCACAAGCCTAAAGTATGAACCAAAATCCTCTGAAAAAACAAACAACCTCAGCTACTGCTTTCCTCAGTTGCACTCATTGTCTAGCACTTAAACACCTTTCACAGCAATAATTGCAATTTAGAGAATTGCCAAACCTAAATTCAGAGTCAGCACATCCATGTGCTTGTGCTGTAGGGGATGGATCTTTGTGCAGTTCAATGCTGTGCATCAGCAACTGATTCCTGTTACATGCTGACTGAAATCTAATGATTTGCATCATCACTATGGACAATTGGCAGGCACTATTACATGACACTGTAGGTTATTTTTTTATTTACAGCATTAAAAAATCTTAATTATTTCCAGACAAGAAAAATGGCAGTGATGTTCTGCACATAAAACACTGTGCATGTAATAAAGCCAATTCAAATGCAGGTATTTTCACAAGAAAAATTTGAAAGTCAGGGTGGTTTGGGGTTTTTGAAAAACTTGCATAGCTAGGGAAAAAAACCCATAAGACCTAGGAGAGATGAAGTTTTCTTCAGGATTTTTTAATAAGTAAAAAAATTGCACTACATGAGAAAATAAGATTCTAAACTGAACCATGGCACTGCATACATTGTTAGCAAGAATCATCTTCACCAAAACAAATGCTGATCTTGTGAAAACTTTCCCTGTGCAACAGAAATAGGTTTTACTTGGTTTTTCTTTCAAGTTCTCTTCAAGCATTTACCTGTGTGAAAGTAGGTGGTGCTGACTTCTCTTCCATACACATTTTAAAGGCAGATCCCGACGTTCTGCTCCACCCACCACTCACACAGCAGCACACCCTCCTTTTCCCATTCCGGTATTTTCAGGCACATCTGGCACTGCAGGGGTGTACCAGGCACCTGGGCCTCTCCTTGGCAGCAAAAATCCTTCCAGATGAGGCGAGAGCCCAAAAAACCAGCACAGATCATATCCAGCAGCATCCCATCATTCCTCCTCTGACATTGTAACAGAAGCTCATGAGGAAAAAGGTGGATTAGCCACCTGGAAATTGGGGAAACTGAAAAATTAATTTGCTGTGGGGGGTTTCTTTGGCTGTTTTTAGTTTGCTTGGGGGTTATCATATGTGTTTTGTTGGTTTGGCTTTTTTTTTTTAATTTGAAATTTTTAATTATTCTGGTTGTTTGGTGAAGATGGTGATTCATTTTCCCATCTTCACTCCTCTACAATAAATCCCTTTGGTGTAAAGGGCACCTAGAGCACACACTGAGACTACACAACAGCCTGACACACACAAGCCTGTAGAGCAGAATGCTCGGAATGACAGAAGTAACTTCTAGAACAAACTTGCACAAAGACTTTGTAACAAGAGGGACTCATGAATTAACAGTAGGATACAAAGTAACCTCTAGCTTAGGAGCTCAGAAACAGTGTTAATTACCAGAGCCTCAGAATTCTACTTCTGATGAGCAGCTTCAGAACACTCCATATATGGTGGCTTTTTTTTTTTTTTGTAATACAAACTCCACAGTTAATTCAACCACAACCTCAAAAATGAATCTGTCTTTCAATAAAAACTTTCTATTTATTTGAACAGTTAATTGTTTATTGTATAATTACTGGTTGCTGGAATGTAGATTCTTATCTCAAAAAGCCTTGCATATATGTCTTTAGTTTACATAAGCTTATCCTAAACAAGCACAGTAATCTGAAAGATTACTGCCTTAGGGTTACTTTTTATAAAATTTAGCTTTTAAACAGATGAATTTATACACCATGTAATCTGCATATCAAACCCACATTCAGCATGGCAAATAACCTTATGGTTATTGAGCTCTTTGTACTCGTGTTTCAAAGTTTGCTAAAATTCCACGAGTCCCCACTTGTACTGAAATGTCACACTGGTTACTGAAGAGACGCTCTCATTGCTCAGGACTTTGTTATTTGTTATCATTATTTGCTACACAGTGTTCCAAAACCACTGGGCCCTTATCAGCGACTATCACAGTGATTTCACACTTCTACTGTCATAGTTAACTGCACAATGGAGTGATTAATGCTAGAAAATAATACTAATTTGATATACAAATAGTCCCTCCCTGAAGTATTTTTCATTGAGAAGATCCATTCAATTTTAATCCAATATTTAAGTGTCCTTTTAGAGATGCCCCATAAAGAATCATCATTATTTGTTATTGCTGTAATGATGCAATAAAAAAAACCAAAAACAAAAAACCAAACAAACAAAACAACAAAAAACCCCAACAAATTTGGGACAATGAAAGTGAAACAACTCAAGTATTAACCTGTTTTTCCCAGCTACATTAGTTGGGTTAATAGAAGACTGTTCCCTCTCTAGTAAATTTCTAGGAAAAAAAATGTACAGTCACTGCACTTCATTGTTACTAAAACACCTTAACTTTGATTTACAGCTCCTTTTTGTTAGCCCAGATTAAGCTATCCAAGAATCCACTCTTCACATATCTGTTTGTGTTGCTGTTCTCAGGATAATTTCTTTTCAAAGCATTCTTCAATCTAATAGTTTCATACGAATTCAGGTCTCCATCTGCAAAAGGTTATTGGGTCACATTGCACTCACACCCTCCTCACCTGCCAAGACAATTACCAGGTTTGCACTTTACCCAAGTGATGGAGACATTTCTCAGCTTCCACCTCAGATGGAAGTATCATTTTTACATGCAGACAAAATTTAGCTGCAATAAACAGGGGACATACAAGTAAGTATTTTGTTTATTTTACTTTCTTCAAATAAGATTGCTCTCATATGCATCCATACAGAATGAAACACAGAAACAAAACCACTTAAAACCCAAGTATTTTAGTTCACTTAATACTCGATACAAGAGGTATCATTACATGGAAAGGGGGTATTTTCATCTTTCTTTTATGTTTCTTTTATTTTCTAGATAATTCTTCATTACAGCTTAGTAGTTTTTAAGGTTTTGATTGTTAATTTGCTTTTGTGGGTTTGGGGTGGGGTTTTTTTGTTGTTGTTTGTTTTGGATTGTTGGGGTTATTTTAGTTCAGTAACAGCAATTATTCAAGTACTGGGGAAACTTAAAATGCTTACATGAAACACAGACCAGAACTCCTAACGAGCAAAGGAGACCCTGAGATCAGCTCAGTTGGTTAAACCTTGGTTGTAATAACGCCAAGGTCATGGGTTCAATCCCCTCTGTGGGCCATTGACTTGAGAGTTGTACTCCATGATCCTTGTGGGTCCCTCATAACAGTCTGATTCTGTGATACTTCTGAGGCACTTGTAGCTCCTGCCTCTCATATAAAGGAAAATTGCAAATGACAACCCCACATTAAATCACAGGGTATTCCAATGTGCAGGCTGTGCTCAAAGTGAAACTGGACACCTCCAGGACAAGGAGCTGCACAGGAAACTCCTGACTCCAGGAGATCAGAGAGGTGTTACTGCTGCCCAAGAGGGGAACTCGGTGCCCCAACACTGGGCAAGTCTGAGACCAAAACAACTGAGCCCATCCCAACAAAAGGCAACAATCCAGCACACACACAAGTGATCAGATTTGAGGCAGGCCAGGGAATCTGATCTCAGCTTTTGGCTGCCTGTTCTGCCATACTGAAAACAAGAGCTGCTGTGAGATGATGACTCTGTGTACAGCCTCCTCCTAATTAAATCACCAAACAGGAGGTTAAATAGAACAGTGAGAGCTTCGTGCTGTCAGGGAGGTACCTCAGAACTCACACTTTGCATTTTATCTTATTTGAGACATGTAAGAAATAGGGGAGTTACTCAAATTTCCCTCTCTATCCCAAAGCTCAGACACCTGTCAAAGGAGCCTCTCCTCAACCAGCTACTTGGCTGTGCAATAGCAAGTTCCAGTCAGAGACCAAATGCAAAGCCATAAAAATGACAAATGCACTTCTAAATACTAAAAATGCCATTCTAAATATAAGACACGCAGACTGATATGCAGCTTATGTTACTTTTTGTTCACTGTATTTGATTTAAAACATGTAAAATGCAGTTCCAGCTTGCAGGTTTGTAGTTAGAATTATTTTAGTATTGGATGTAACATTTACTACTTTTTTTCCAGTACTCATCTTTATTAATTTGCCTTTATTCAAGCATCTTGTGGAGAAAGAATGGATGAGTACTACTCAAACATTATCTGAGTTCAATACAGATGAAATGGAGGGTAAATGGCCCTTCAGCTGCCCATTGTAACAGCAAGAGTTCACTGTTTGCTGCAGTTGTACCAGAACATAATTCAGCATCTGGGGTTCATCTGCAGCTCAGAATAAAACCAAAATTCAAAAGCAAAGTTATAGGTAGATAACTTTAACCCCAAAATGGGTTTGTTCTTGTATTTTAAAAAAAGCCACAACTCCAAGAAGCAGAAACATCAAGGACAGAGGGAGCTGCCCAGGAAAAGCTGCTGCTTAAATAAGTTCAATACTGTTAATAACACCAAATCACTCCTGTCCACCACACTCCAGGAAGTTTAAAAGTAAGCCCTTAAAGACAACAGAAAATGTTTCAGAAAATGATTCCAAAGGAAAAGAATGGAAAACAAACTCCTCAGTCCAGAGACTCATTTCATTGCAAAATATTTTTTAAATGTATACAATATGTGATTTTTCATCTCTATTTTCCAGCCACAGAAATAGTGGGGGGCAGGGAGAAGACACTGCAAGAACAAGTTTTATTTGAAGCCTGAAAACGTTGGCAGGTTCAGGGGAAAAAAGAAAACCAGCCTTCTCTCTGCATCTAATTCCCCTGATCCTCACATTAGATTATACAAGACAAAACAAACCTGAACATTTGAAGATTTGGCTTCTGTTTGCACAAAGACCAAGAATATTTAACAGTCTAGAACAGTTACAGTGTCCATGAGAAGGAAGAAAAAATAATTTGCTACGTGAAAAATAAAGTCCACCCCTGAAAACTTAGAAGAAAAGCATCTCTAAAATGAAAACATTTTAAAAGGTACATAGAGCACTCCTTAAGAGCAGCATACAACTTCCAGCATTTACCTAGCCTGCTTTTCAATTATAACAAGAAATAAATAGATGTCAATAGTTTCAAGTATCATTAACTATCTAATAATGCTATTTTTCAAGATAGGTGACTTTTGGAAATATGGAAATATAGAATCAGACTCCAGAATTGAGGTACCTCGGTAAAACACACAATAAGAGGATTTTATGGACAATCTCAGCTGCCTGTTGGTTGTGTCACATTCTTCCCTCTCAATGCAATTACACACACATGTCCAGGGCAGATATATCATATTGTAGCACACCAAAGGCAACCACCCTTCCCTCTTTCATTAAAGATGAAGCTCTAATGCTAATTTCCCACTTCAATTCAAGTGCAGAGCCAGCAAGAGCAGGGCTGAGACCCACCACAATGTGGGCCAAAGAGTGCCTGGAGGTGCTTGTGAGAGGAAACACTCATTATTACTTCCTTGCTTTCTAGGAGTTGAGATAAGGAGCTTCTAAGAAATTGATTTTCAGGTAGAAAATTACATGCAGGGAACTGCCTGAGTGAGCAAAAGTTCATGCTGTTCCTGTGATTGTTCACCTGAATATATTTCACATCTTAAGGGAATAAAGACATTTTATGGCAAAAAAGATCCATCTCCCTTTTATTCCCACATTAATGTGTCTGAACTCCTTGGTCCTTTTAAAAATAAAAAGCCCCGAAGTGCTTCAGGAAAGCCAAAATAGCCTTCCTGGTACTTCAATACCTGTGTGCAAGTGCTGGCTTGTCTGATTAAGTAACCTGTGGAGTTCTTAATAACAAAGCCAATATAATTCTGTTTTCAAAAAAAATCAGTTAAACTCTGTCTTGAAACCACATATATGAAAACTAATATTGAGATAGAACTGAGCTATTTATAAACTTCAGTTACTATGGAGGGACTGGACAAATTACTTTATGTTCTTATTTTTAAGGTATATACTCTAAATCAGCTTTTTGATGAGGTCATCTATGGCTGAAATGCAGCACATCAGTACATTTAACAAAATCATCTTTATCTCTCTCTCTCTATTTTTTTTTTTTAATCAGAATAGGCAAATACTGCTACCACTTCTCTTGGCTTTAACAAAAAATCTTGGAAACCTAACCAAGGCAACTTTCTAACAGAAGTTTTGCAGCTTACAAAACCAAATAAAACTAAACTATTCTACAATAATGCCAGTTTTGAGGTCCTGATGCACTTTTTAAGATTTCAAGGTCTAAAGAGGAGCTTTCAGTATTCCTGCTCTGAATATTGAAGTGTAACTTCCATGTCTTATGAACTCAGTATCATTACTCTTCACATCTAAACAGACACTGACATGCCCACATATCCTCCCAATTTATATTATGATGCAGCATTAGAAATAATTTTAAGACATTTGTTTGCCAAGCAATGTTTTGGGGATTCTTACATCTTCCCTGACACCTTCTACTCTATCACTCTGCAGAAAAACAAGTACCCATCATGGTCTGTGTAGCTTACACCACAGAATGATCTCCAATCTTGCCTTTTGAGACACTGGATTATTTTGTCACTGCATTTATTTATCCTCTTCTTTTACCTTTCCTCTATGAAAGAGCTTCTTCTTTACCCAGCATGGAGAGAGTAGCTGTGATTTTTTAAACTAGCAGTACTTCTCTTCTAGACCTTTACTCACAATTTCCAAAGATTTTTGTAACAGACAGTAAAGGAAATGTAGTACTTTTTCTCCGATATGTGATGCTATTCTGCTGTCAAAAGCAAACCTGGGAGATATTCAAAACTCTTCTCAAGATCATTCCAGTATTAATGGTTGAGGACACAGCATAATCCTCTATTACAGTTGGCTGAGATGCACACAAAAAGATTTCATTACTTTTAGTAACAAAATTTTATTTTGAAATATAAAAATCAGCAGAGCATTATCTCAAGATGTGGCTTATCCTCATCAGTGTCTTATTAAAGACACCCTTCATTCCAGCTATTGAAATGCTTCTCAACCCTCCTCCTCCCAGTGGTACCATCCTACCTTATTGTGGCAAGCTTGAGTCACCTTTAGGGTACTACAGGAATCCCTGATAGCCCATTTCTTAATAAGCCCTTTATTGTCCATTTTTATAGAAAAAGTAATGCTGAAATGGAGATTTTCACCACAGAAGAGGCAAGAAGTGCCAATGCCCATGTGCTGTATACCCACAGAGTCGTCTTTGGCAACACCTCTTCCATTGCCAAATCCCCAAGCGCTTCACAGTGACACAGCCCGTGAAATATCTTCTCCTTTAATCTAGGGAAACTCAGGCATAAATACTAACCCACTCAGATTTACAGCCCTCACCATCCAGTTTCACACACTCAGCACTGAAGTAAGAGTTTCTCAAGGTTTACTTAAGTTCAGTGTTCTAAGAGCTCAGTACACGACATACTGGACGCTGTGAAGATCAGTGGCTTCATGGCCAAAGCCACAGAACTGGCACACAACAGAGGCATCTACTCACTGCCCACATCTGACACCACAAACCTGGCCATCCTTGATCACCCACACAGCCACAAATTCGAGGCCATTCAATGGGCTCTAAGCCTCCCAGCTTGTCTGTGTGCCCAACACAATGTCTTTTCCCCATCCCACAACACACTCCAAGGGCTGAGCAGCTCATATGAACTCCTTCAGATTCAAAAACAAGTATCCCTATGACTAACACCACTCATATCCCAATTTAGGAGGTGTGCCCAGGAAAGATCCAACGTATTAACAAGACACAGTTCATCATAAAACACTGCAAAGACTCCTTTATATTAAAGGAAACATCACGGGGTGTTATTACCTAATTTTATAAGGAAAATTAGCACAGACCTTGAATTTAGCTCTTACACCACTTAATCCTAAAACAGGTTTAAATTTACATTCCTAACCTTGCAAAGAGGACCCAGACTCCCACATTGTCACCAGTCACTCTTTACCTGAAAATACCATGTGAACACAGTTGTTTGTGAATGCTCCAACTAGAAAAGATACACTGTTCAAAATTGTAGAAAAATAGTTACAGCTACATGGCATTTATTTTGGGATGGGAAAAACTATTATATAAAACAAATTCCTTGAATATGTCTCAGATAGTGGTTTAAGATTTCCTGATGATCACGCATATGTCTAAAAAACTAAGTATTAATTAGATCAAAACACACACACGAACTAAAAGAACATCCTTGAATTGGTGAAAAACCTTTATTCTCTTAAAAGTAATAACAGGGAGCATTTTGGAGGGGAAAAGATGAAAATCCCACCTCTCTTCAGTGGTGCTGAGTATCAGTAACCTCCAGGTCAGCAGTGCCAGCAACTGAAGGCAGTTAACACTCTGTTGAGAGTTGGCTCATGAGCGAGTTGGCTTTCTATGATCATCACTCTTTGCACAGCAAATGAGCAAGTGTTCACATTCAAGAAAAACTTATTAGAAACCCTATTCTTGGCAGACTCAGTAGAAAATAATGAAATGGGAGGAACACAGGGATTGAGGGATTATTCACTGTCTAGCACTGGAATTTTTGACACGAAGAGGAGAGAAAGTAAACAGGATGTGGTGTGAAGCACTGAGCTGCCATAGCTCTGAAAGGGATTTCCTGGTCAGAAAGGAGCGCACCGTGCAACGTGCAGCACACGCTGGTGCGTTCAGCGTCGCCACAGAACACACAGCCCCGTGGCTGGCAGGTTCTGGATGCCCAAAAGCTTCCAGAACGAGTTACTGGAAACACTAGATGAAGGCTAAGGCCCTCCATCTCTTCCTACACAACACTGCCAGGTGAAACAGGAGGGCTATCTTCAAGGAAATCTCGATGTCTGACAGCCCCAAGTATTATTCCTACAGGGTTATTAAGGAATAAACGTTCCTTTGTATCCTCCTATGTAAACACTGTTACTCTAAGATAAGGATGCCTAAGGGTGCCTTCTCCCTGCTGAGAGTAATTGGTTACACTTCTACAAGCAACACAGGTAGGCATGCAGAAGGAAGAGGAGAAAGAAGAAAAGCAATTTGGGCGAACAAAATCTTGTCTAAACATATATACGTTCTTGCTGAATTGTTTTGGCATAGGAAACTTCCAAATATGCAGAAATCCAGGCATAAGAGCTCCTTGCCACTATTTATTGTAGCCCATGATCAGAAAGGTTTTGAGGATGTAAATGTCCATTCATCCCCAGGTCTGTCCAGAGCAATAAAACAAAGGAAGGAATGTTACAGGAGATGAGAGAATAGGAGAAGTGAGACCAAAACCCGCAAAATTTGCCCAGTGAGACAATTAAATCTAGTACTTAATAACCAAGCATTCTGCCCTCTCTGAGGGCATTTCTCTTTGCTTAAAACTTCTAAGAATTTTCCTTTCTCTGTCACTTTCATGATACAGCAAGAAACGCCATGCTGGAAAGGCTGAACTGTGCATGCTGCTCAAAGTTATTTTTGTCACACTTTCGGCTGCTAAGAAAGGTCTGAAGTGAGACTATTAATGTGCTGCCTTTTAACTGGTTTTTGCTTTGTTTTATGTAAGGAATAGGTGCTCACCATACAAAGTAACTTTTTGACATGCAAATTCGTGAATGCTTTGACAAAATACAACAAACAAATATCAAAAAGAATACGCCCACTCTAAGAGCTCTAGCATTGTTTAGAATCAATGTAAATCAGTCACAGGTGCTTTTTTCTTGACAGGAACAAAGATTTTTCTACAAACAACCTCCTTCCTAAGACACCATTATGCCACAATCAACAGCATCTCCAAGTAAAAATAAAAGGTGGGCAAAAGTACAGAAGAAACAAAGGGGTATAAGGTAAGCACCTACAGTTAAAGTTTAACAGGATGAAAGGTAAAATATACCTATGGGACTGACATGCTTTTTGCATAGGTGGAAGAATACAGCCCTTCCTCTCTTTCAGAGCAATGTATTGAGTAAACTGTGTTGAAGTTGTTGGCTCTGTGGGAAAGGACTTGCATCCAAAATACCATTCTAGGTGATCTCAAGAGAAGTCCAGCACTCGGCTAATACAGACACTTACCAAGTTCTCCAGGTAGTAAAATTTAGGTGGGATGTACACTTGAGACAGTGACATGGCAAGACTGAGCCCACCTAAAACCTGCCCAGGGCCACAGAGCTCACTCCTTACAGCTCTGCTCCCTGCTCATCCCTCGGTGCCACCTCTGGATTCCAGTCTGACAGCACTGGTACACCAGCACAGCTCCAGCGATTCACCATTTCGGAAGGACAGTTTTCTCATGGATTAACGCACGAGACCAGCTCCCTGTGCAGTTGCACAAACACCAGAGCCAGCACAAGGGAGGAGGAAGGGAGTCCCTTTAGCAGCATGAGCCTGAGCTGCCAGTTCAGCCATCTCATGTAACTGCACCCTCAGACCAGGTTTCAGCTCGTTCCTCTGTGCACTGTTCTGTGTCACCACTGCTCACTGCAGCAGTGACATACACTGCTTGAAACCCTTCACGTACAGCTGGCATTAATCTGAGCCAGGTGAGCTGCAGGTAATTTCAAACAAGCCTGTCTGGCTCATTTAGAAACTTTAGCACAGATTTTGCAAGGTGATCACACATCTGCACCTTGGAAAAGCTGTGGGACATACAGCAAGAAAGCATTCGGACTCTGCTCGGTCAATCTTTGACCTTCTCGCAGCTGCGATTTCAGTGTGTGCTGAATGCAGGTTAAAACAAGTTAAAAAAGAAAAAGAAAAGGAGACAACAAAAGCCAGCAAGTCACTGTAAGGTATGGGTGCTACACCATGGACTACCAGGGTTTATTTTGCAATAAATGTTTTAAACATAAACTATGACAGAACATTTGGTGAGATCTGAAACTGACCTACCTTTCTATATGTTTATTTAATCCTCCTGTGCCTTTGAATAGCAAATGTTTTAAGTATATTCTCAGATTATGAGCTTTCCTTTCAACATCTGAAATACTAAGCCACAGGGAACTTTTTGTAGGACATGTGTTTAACTACAAACATTGGTTTCACCTCTCAGAACAATTTCTTTTGACGAAAGAAAATGTTCTGTTCCTTTCTAAAACATGCTGTCTGCACTTTTAGAATTTCTATAGCTCTGCAAAAATCCATTAGAATTTAAAATTGAGCCTTGACTAAATCACAATTATCAAACAATTGTTACAATAAGCATTAGTTTGACAGCTACGGGAAGCTGAGTTAAAAACCCATCATAACAGTTTATCATAAAAGTCCCCCATTTATATGACTTTGCATATGAACTATCATTGTAAGTAACTCATTATCTCAGACTTGCTGTTATAAACCTGGACCACACTAACCAAATGCCACTATTATCCATTGCAAAGAATCATCTTGAATTAAATTATATAAACCTTCCTATTTTTGGGTTGGGCAGAAATGGACATACACTAATGGGCACAAAGAAACACCAAAGACCATGGCAGTCACCATACAATTTACAACATCAACAAAATAATTGTGACTCAGTTAATCACACATAGCAGAAGACTTGAGTCTTAGAGCTGTGGTAAAAACTGAACAAGAACACTGAGGTCCCTCCACTAGTAAAAATCCTTTTCTGAATGAAACACCAAGTCAGACAAACTCAACCAGCAACCTCATCCATTATCACCTATTTCTATTTCCCTTTCCAAGCAATTACAGGTCTCCCAAACTACTCCACGTACACCCGTTTCCTGAATACCATGTTCTTCTTGAGCAAATATCAAGTAAGCATGACATACCTTATCTGCTACTCAACAGCTTTCGACTGTGCCACAAGAAGACAGTTTCAGCACAGCAGTAAGGTTTTCTAACAGCTACATAAAAGGTCAGAAGTGGCAGTGTGCCCATCAAACCATCAGAAATTCCTGGAGGATGCTGACAGCCTGTGCAAGAGCTGTGGGGGGCAGGGGAATGCCGAGGACAGGAGCACCCACTGAGGGAGGCCCTGCTATGTGGCTGCAGTCCCAGGATGCTCCTCAGCAGGACGGATCCCTGCTCAGTTAACAGGTGATTCAGGTGATTTCCACCAGCTTCCACCCCCAATTCCCTGCCTTCTATTCCATGGGAACAGTTATATCACAGCAGGCCTGGTAGCAATGTCTTTACAACACTTCACCACACATTTCCTTTCAGTTGATAAGAACAGTGCCATTGCACAGACAAAACAGTGCCTGCAAGAAATAAGGAGCAGGATAAAAACCAGATGGCTGAAGTGAAGCGCAGGAAGACAGGAGCAACGCTTGTAGGGAGGAGAAATCATTCTGATGAGCTGAGACTGTGAACATGGCTCTCCACACAAAGGGAACAACATAGCCTGCCACGACACAGCCTGCAACAGCATAAATATGAAATGAAATTTGAATGAAATATTGTTATCTGTATCACCTAAAGGCTGAATTCTTTTCAAGCAAGTATCAGATGAACATGACACACATTTTTTAATTTAACATCAGGCTAATGCAGCTTCAGCTGTTTAGATGACTCCCTGTCAACCTCAATCAAAAACACCATTTTGAAAAACGTGAAGTGATCTGTAACACAAGTCGAGAACACGGACAGCACCTTCACAATTTCCTCCCAGGCCAGCACAAGCCTTGGCAGTGAGAGGAATCACTCTTACATCACTCTTACATCCCAATACCCCAGGAACTGGCTCCATTCATACAAAGACAAACGTTATCAGCAACAATGAAACCACAAACACTGATGCAAGCCCAGATTCTACTTAACATTGTGTCCAACAGGGTATATTAGTTCTTATTAAAATAACATGACTTCCAAGAATTCAGTTGATGAGAACTTCAAGTACAAAATATGATTCATGCTATTTTCCCTGTCCTTGCTACAGTTAAAAAAAAATGTTTAAATGTTCCAGCCAACACCTTATACATGCATCATTCATCACCATGTACAAAGCCTTGATATGAAACTTGAAAGAACTAAAACAAGGTCTTCTTGACATTATTTCCTGAACCACAGCATAAACATTGTCATATAGTAACACTAATTTGATTGACTGGTAGCAGGCATCGATCAAATGAGCTTCTGCATGGTACTTGTCTTGGGACTTTTCTCCATGCCATTTCAATTAAGAAATTCCCAAAATATACAACTTAAACTGCCTTAATATAGCAGCTATTGAAGAGATTAAAGGCAGGATTTTAAACCAGGTTTGGGGTTTTTTTAATATAGAAAAAAAAATCATCAAGCAGTCATGTTTTTTCTAAGATCCCTGGGAAATCCACTTTGGCTTCTGCACTACGTATTCTTAAGTGACCTGGAAAATGCAAACCTTCCTCATGGAATAGATCCTCAATAGATGATAAGAACTGGTGAAAGCAACATAGAAAGGACATGTCACTTATTTCCACCAAAACCAACACAGCAACGTGACCAAAAGTAGTTCAACAATTAAGAAGAAAAATTGGAAAAGATGACAGGAGACCCTACTTTGCACTGCAGTCAAATCCACAGAGAAATTGGCTAATCAGCTTCATGGGACCAGAGTTTGGCCAAAAAACTATCTGTCCTTGCAATTCTCTGTGAAACTGGGAATCTAGAGTCTGACTGACTTAATAACTTCTCAAATGCAATGTCCACAATTCAGGAATTGTTACAATAAATTGGAGGAAATCAAAGAGAAAGCTGGGAGAATAACAAGTAGCAAAAAAAAATCTCTGGTAACAAACTTCAAAAGATTACTTACTTAAGCAAAAGGTAACCCTCTTCAGATCAGAAATCACAAATAAAATACAAAACAGCCACTTGTATACTTGACCAAGAACTGTGCTGAATTTTGCCTCATTGGGAATTCTCACCTTCACCTTCTAAAATGTAAACTCGAGTTTCAAACACGGATTCGAAAAGAAAAAAAGGTCCTATGGCCTGCTTTATGAAGAGGTCAGACTAGATGATTGCAACAGTCTTTCTGACTTGATAATCTATTAATCTTATCAGACATGCCTGACCACTTTCAGAACCAAATGCAAAGTCATCCATCTATAAGCGCATCTATTTTGACGGGATATTTTTAGCCTGAGACTCTTTTACCTTTAAACGTCGTCGAGATGGGAACTGCAGATAAATCAAGCCCGAGGCATAAAAAGGCAGAAGACAACGAAAATCTCATTGCCCAGAAAACACTCGTTTTAGTTGGCAGAGTTACACAATCAAAAAGCAACCCGGAGCCAGTTAAGATACCCTGCATTTTCCCTCAACTTCCCGGAACTTTGCAGAACTCTCCGTGCGACTGACTGGTTCCAGACAAGTCGGAGCTGCGTGGAGGCTCCGCACGGCGCGGAGGGCAGAGCTGCCCGTGCCCGGCGGCGCTGCCCGGGCCGGGGATGCTGCGCGGCGCGGAGCCCCCGCGGGCAGCTTTGTTCGGGCGGGCAGCGCCGGTGTCCGCGTCCCGCTCCCTCCGGGCGCCGCGCAGGGACGCGTGAACTCTTGAACCCGCGCTGAGCCCGACGCGAGCCCGCGGGGCGGGGGGACCCGGGACAGCGGGGGGAGAGACCTGGGACAGCGGGGGGCCCGCAACGCCACCCCCGTCGGGACGCGGCCTCCCCCGCTCGCCGGCCCGGCCCGGCCGCCCCCGGGCCCCGCTCGCCCCCCGCCCTGCCCTGCCCCGCTCTGCCCCGCCGGCGGGGCCCCTCGGCCGCCCTCGGCCAGGCCCCGGCCTTCCCCCTCGGCGGACCCTCCTCACCTGGGTTTGAGGTTGCCGGCGCCGCGCTCGTAGGCCCAGGAGGCGGCGGGCGGCGCGGCGCCCGGGGCCAGGGGCTCGGCGAAGCCGGGGGTCGCGGGGTAGTTCCTGTCCATCCTCGGGGCCGCGGCGGCTCCGCGGGGGCCCTGCGCGCAGGAGGGCGGCGGCGGGGACCGAGCGGCGCGGGGGGGAGCGGC
>JAWWEV010000167.1:2534286-2546971 GCA_035583235.1 Hafferia zeledoni | reverse complement strand
ACAATAACTGTCACATATTTGTATTAATAAATGTTATTTCGGGAGCTGTTGTGAGAAAAGTTCTTTTCTGGCTTAAGCGTGGCTTCATAGTAGAAGTCAGAATCCCTTCCAACCTGTGGGCTGTCCGTTAGTTGACAGACAGTGTTGGGAACATAAGGCTCTGATTGTCTACAAGCGCTTATTGCTAATAATTTTCTCCCTGGCTTAAGTGTGATCCTCATATCAGGGGTTAGAAAACCTTCCAGCCTGTGTTGTGTCCAGTTCGGTGTGCAGTGCTGGGTTCATAAAGCTTTGATTACTCCGAGGATTCTTATAGCTAATAACTTAATACAGTTTAGACTAGAAATCTTTGCATTTCTGTCTCCCTCCTCCCTTTCACATGACACCCCATCTCTCCACAAAAAAGTAGCTGCAAAGATATTCGTGACTTGTCAAAAGTCAAATCTGATGCTTTTAAGTGTTACATATTTAAACTTAATATAAAGTGCATTTTAGGCACCCAATTAAAATATAATTTGCTGCTGGCAGCGTTGATCCAGTCTGGGGGGAAAAAAGGGGGATTTGTTTCTTCTTTAGAAAATCCACTGCATGTGTGTAACTGTGTAGCCAGTGTTAAAGAAGAAACCGCGAGTGTTGCCTGTGACACTGACACAGCTTCGTGGGGTGAGGAGAGGAAGGGACACAAGTGGGGTCAGCAACTTGCTCAGCAACATCTGAAGGCCCTATAATGCTGCGGGGGTGTGTGTGTGATATCTTAATAAGATGTAAAATTAATGGTGGTTACAACTGTAGATAAAGAAACTGTTTTGATACAGTTACCAAGTAACTCCCTGAAGTCCTTGACTAGTGCTCTGTGAATACTGGTAATTGATCCAATAATATGTTCCCTCACACTTAAAGGTATCATTTAGTCACCCCAGTAGTGCAATAGATACTTACCAATGTGCTTCTGTGGGTAGTTTGGCCTTTGATTCAAAAGTTAAATGTTTCAACACTTCAGTTTTTAAACCATGAAAGAAACATGAGCTGTGAAACCTGGGCAGTTTTTCAACAAGGGACAAATCTCCAGCTCTTTGCTTAACGTCCCCTGACCCACAGTACTCTACTTAATTCTCTTTGACCTGGTATTTACTGTTGAACATCAAACCCATCTGACACAAGTATGCTTTGTCTGAATTGGTAGTGTGCCATGTAATTAATGGTCTGTCTTGATCCAAAATTACAATCACAAAAATACAACAAATTAAGTCATGTGACCAGCAATGTCTGAAACAAACCAGAGGAATCCAGAAGCAGTACTATATATATGGATCTATATTTGAAAGATCAAGTCATGAGATAATTTTCACACAGCAAGTGAATATATCAAACAACAAAGGATACTTCTTAGGGTGGTTTAAAGTACTAAATCACAAAAAATGGTTAGTGTCAGTAAGAGCAATTAAAATACTGTTCTTCTCAAGAAGAAAGATGAAACTATGAATGAACCATCAATAGTTTGATGGGATGACTCCAAGTGCATATGGAAGAGGGCAGCAGTGCCAGACTTGCTCTTTATGCATTTCCTCCTCTTTTAGCACAGTGACTTCGTGCAAAGAATAGTCCTGTGGCCTTTGCAACAGGTGTGACCTCTTTTCCCAAATGGGAACTTCACTTCTTCCTGGTTGTCCTAAACACCTTTCACATTTTTGTAAGTCATCTTGCAATATGCAAGGTAGCACACACTTTTTCAAAAGTATGATATGCTTCAGTGATCCCCCTCAGCCCAGAGGGAGGTTTGTTTTTAGGGGGCAGGCAGCGACATAGACTTTCTGAACACCCAAGCCCCTCGTGGGGGCCCCGGGTAAGGGGGTGGGGGCACGTTATGTTGTCTGTCTGAAGTAACTGCTTGCTCGTAAGTGGGGAGTCCTGAGTCATCAGTTCTGAGAGGAAGTGGATTTAAAGAAAATTCTTCATGTCTTCTGAAGATGTTAGTTGAACTATGTCTTCTGCTTCTTGCGTAATCCAAGTACCTGAACAAAGGTAACAGCACATTAAGTGGCAACTTCTGTTGTAATGGGAAGAAAGAATAAAAAAATGAATTGTAAAATAAACAAAAACTAAACCCACTCAAGAATCTCCCCACCAAAAACTCACAGCAGAGAGAAATATGCCTTCCATGATCATAAAGGCCAAAAGCCAAATACTCTCTCCAAACCACATGGTAAGAATAGCTCAGTAATGTGAAATTTATAAGGAAGAGGAAACACAGAATCCTCTTCTGTTCCTCTCAAGTTTAGGATAAAGGAACAAGCAGGACTGGTAAAGAAGCATTTCCTCCAAACTACTTCATCTCACACTGAGGTTGACCATGCCATGAAGAGCACACAGCCTACTTTAAAGAGTGCACAGAACATGTTAGACTTTCCACTGCAGGCCCCAATCCAGTAAAATGATTCCATCTTTTTAGTAAGAATGTTTTGGAACCAAGAACATATGCCCACACACACAAAACACAAACCCAAAGGTCTGGGTGTGCAAGTGGTGTTTTATGGTTTTGTGTTATTAACTTCAACATAACTACTGCTAGTGCTCACCTAACTTTGTTTCCAGGCAAGTACAAACTAGAACTCCCATAGGATTCTCTGAGAATACAGTCAGACCAACTCAGAGGGATTTTTAAATTCCACTCTTAAGCAAGAGTCTGTTTGGATGTGTGTTTGTGATTTTGTTTGTTTGTTTTGTTTGGGTTTTGTTTTGTTTTTCTGGGTATTTTTAAAGCAGTGAAATTCCTTACCCTGGTGGTTGCCTTGATTTGCATCTACTTTTGCAGCAGTAGAAGATAACCAGGGCAATTATAACCAACAGTACTCCAGCAGCAACCAGGCTGATGAGAAGTCCTGTAACATTGATCTTTTGTAGTGTCTCATCACCTGAAGAGAAAACATTGGCTATTTTCATTATGTATTCTTTGCATCCACACAATATGCAGTTTACACTGTAAAATGCTACTTTTGCTGTGCTGTAAGGCTGTTCCTTCCCAAATGTGTAGCGTGCTGTGAACAGCCATAGTATTTGTGAACACAACCCAGGACCACCATTCACAGTCAGATTAAAGCAAAAGGGAGTAGATATTCCCTTTTCTTTACATAAAACTGTTGAGATGTCAGTCTTCTAATGCCTTCCAAGTATTACTTGGTGTACTTTTGACCTTGATAGGGCTGCAGATTTTTCCTCAAATCATACTGACCAGTTTCTTATTAAATATCTGGCATCACACTATGCTGAGATTAATTCAGACTGTTATATTATTGTTAAAGAAATGGGGGGGAGAACAAACAAAATAAAACCACAGAAAGCAGCCACAGAATTATTGCAAAGTTTACCAATTGTGTAATAAAGAAATGGCCAAGAAAATGATACTGGTTTTACCTACAGACTTAAGGATCCCATTCTAAGATGCTTCAGTGAGTATATTTTGTTGTATCAGATAATGAAACACTTGCACAATTCACAGTGATCTTCACAAAAAAAATGAGTTCTGATGTTGCTGAATGCATAGTGTATTAAGAATGTATTGTTATAACAAACAGAAAGCATTGCAATATAAGAAAAAAATAAGATGACTTACCGATTTTTATTTTAGGGCCTTTAGTTGAATAGTCTTTCCAGAAATCCATCTATAAGAAAATATATATATATATATATACACTCAAACCAATAAGATTTATAACTGACAGGCCTATTAACTTTGTCTTCAAAATGGTACCTTGGGCAAAATTTAGCAATGGCATAAACAGAAGCAACTCCTGCTGAAGGATTTGTACTTGCTCATCCCACAATATTTTTCCTAGACATTCAAATTTCCTTTTTGGTGAAAAAGTGTATTGAACTGTCCAATATTACATCATGTTTCTGCCTGATTACAGTATAAGTTAGCACATATTCTGACACTAAAAAGATGCTTACAGTTAATATTTGTAAATCCATACAAAAGAGAATTTATGAGTCAAAGTTAAGTTCTTAATAATCTGAAATCATGAACAGTATTTGAATTCATATGAGCTAAGAAAAATAATGGGATTCATTTAAGAGAAAAACTTTTATGTTGCATGACCATCAGGCAGGGAATGTGTTTAGCTATAATTTCCACTTTTGCTACCCAGCAAGACTCCATCAAGATTCCAGTTTAAAACTTCCACTTTTTTCTTAAGAAAATGCTAGCAATGGCAAACTGACATTTCCACATTCCAAGCAGGAGTGTATTCCTTGCTCTTTCTGCACTTAGTGCAGAGCACACCTAGAATCATAGAGGGATTCTTGTGGCAAGGGCCAGTCTTCACACAATCCTCACATTCCCTCATTGGGCTGGAGAGTTTCTTATGTTTTCCTCCTTTTTATACCAGGTTTCTCCTCAGCTACACAGAGATAGAGATTTAGAAGATGATGCTGTAGGAATACTCAGCAATAGCTGAACTGCAGATTTGCTCCATACTGGCCTCTTCCAAAACACTTCTGTGGCATGACACAAGGATGGGATCAGCCAATTTATATGGAGAGCATGTGAAACACATTTAAACTGGATGCTGAGAAGTTACTAAACAAAAAAGTCTGAACAAAACATATAGGAATATCTACAAGTGGGACTTCTGAACCTTCATTTGTGTTTGTTTGCAGAACTGGAGCTCTTATCCAAAGCCTTCAAGATAACAGTACATATTCCAGTGCATTCACTGTGTATCTAGAGCAACAATGCCATCTAAGTGGGGCATCTACTTGTAGAGCACTGCTAAGTGCTGTGTCAGAGGGGCTACAGGATTTGTGTACAGGAATGATTCAGTCAATACCCTCCCTCAGGATCTTAAATTCAGTCTGAAGCGCTACCGTTTTATCGGGGTCTTCAAAGACTTCTCTCGCTTCTTCGTAATTGCACAGTTCTTCGTAGCATTCTCTTTCCAGGTTATCCGCTGTGAACGCTTCAAAGTCAAATCTGTTGTTCAGAAGATGTCGCCCAATGAATAAATTGGCCTCTTGTTCAGATGCAAATACTAATTAAAAAAATAAAATCAAGTTGATTTAAAACAAGTTAGGAAAGCTAAATTGGATATTTTTAAAGAATGGTTAAGATCCTAAAGGAGCACACTGAGATCACTTCTTCCCCAAGTATCTCTCAGCTACATACAAGAAAAAGAAATGTCAAGGTCTCCTCGTAAATGTTTTCTTCACTGCTGTATTTTCTAACTATGTAATGTAAAATAATTTTTTTTTTCCTTTTTCATAAAACATTTCAGCTATTCCTTATACTGGCCAAGAGAACTGGATTATCCTGAGAGCTGTTGGTCAAGTTTTAGTGTTATCCCTTCTGGGACGTGGGCACTGGTTTTTACTGGAGCTCTTAAGAGCAAAGTTATAGTGACATAGGGCAGAAATTCAGTCAGATCAAACCAAGCAAGACACTGCCCTACTGGAAGGAGGAGGCAAGGGGAGGTGCTGGGCTTGGGAAGGAGAAAACCCAAACAACTCTTCCTTTAAAGAATCCTCAGTATACATTCGTCAATATTTGGGTATCTGTGAGTTTTGTTTATGGAGTTGGTTGTTTAAATCATGGCAGCAGAGTCCTGTTCATTATACACTGGTTCCCTTCACAATTGTGGCATTGAGTTTTAATGTAATGGTTGCCATATTGCTAAGTTTATTTGTTTTAAATTAGTCCATAATATGAGTTTTACTGACAACAGGCATTTCTGAGGACATTTAATTCCTCTTTTGTGCATGTTACAGGCTCCATGAGGCCTCATGGAGTAAGTTGTGAGGTGAGATTCCAGAACAGTGAGTGAAATTGTAGAAGGCTTTGGAATACAGGAATGCATTTCCTCACCAGGCATTTTCCATAGTCAAGTTTTAGCCTGCTCTTACTACAGTTTCTTAAGGAAAAAAAGAAACTTTATACATCAAAACTAGTTTTCTGGCTTGGTTTTCAGTGGAAGCCTAATGTGCATCCAAGAAATTCAAACCATTTGGTGGAGCAAAGTGACTAGAGGATTATTTTTGCAAGTGTAATGCAGAAACAGCATTGTTACATACCAAGCCAGACAACTAAAAAAGGAGATGAGATTCACTATAAAGTTATTCAGCTTCAAATTAGCTTTGTGTTCTTGTTAGGCTGTTTGGGTGGATTATCCCATCGTTCAGGAATTTTTACCCTAACTGTTACTGCTGGATCTTGCAATGGTATCTCAAAATGGTTTGCTCTCTGAAAACTGAGAAAACTGCAGAGTAACTTGCATATCCGTTGGTTTTGTCATTAATATTATAATATATAAAAGGAATATTACAGCATTTTTAAATATTACTGATTTTATATAATTTACATACTATCATAGTATATATTGAAGGAGCCACATGTGCACATCCCATTTGTGTAGGAAGGGAAATGTGTTATTCTAACAGAGCTTAAAATATTTATACTATACCTAAAAGGAAGGACTAAAAAACCAAACCAAAAGCAGAACAACCCCAAACCAACAAGTAGAAAGGGGAAAATAATTACATGGAGAAAACATATCAATAGTCTTGGTTCAGTGCAAATCACAAAAATAACTTCAGTCTTCTGCAACAGGAATGTTCAGTTTTTCTCAGCAGCCTTTCTGTCCTTACCATGCAAGTAGTATTAGCTATACTTCTGAATTAACTTGGATAATTGATGCATTTTAACTAAATGGAATACATAGGCAAGCCTAGGACCCCAATTCCCAGGGATACAAGGATCCTTTTCTCTTTTCGGGATTTTTTAATCTATTTCTCTGCACTTCCCCCCCTTTGTGATATAGTCAAAATACACTTATCTCCATCTCCAATTTCCTTGCAACCTGGTTTTAAACCTTTGTGTTTAATCGAAACAGTATTTGGAGAGTGAAACTGATGGGTTTGAATTCTCTCCTAAGTGAGGGACCCGAATGCAGTTCTGCAGTCCTTGGTTTGAGAAAACAATCCGTGCATTTTTAGGGTGCCCAGCATTTAATTAAAGATGCACCCACACCATGTGCTCAGTAAAGTAACTCTGCTGGGAAAAGATGTTCAGAAAATGCTGAATGGGGAACCTCTCAATCCCCATATCCTTGGCAACTGTTCTACTTGCTTAAATTACTGGATAAAGAGTTGGGCCTTTCTCTGTCAGCTCCCTCTCTGAAGGAGGAGTGGTCTGGGCCTGTTTTCAGGAGAGGGTTCTGTGCTGTAAACTCACAGGAAAGAGGCAGCCTGACATTTTATGCCCAGAGCAATATGGATTTTAACAAATAATCTGTCTCAAGCATTTTTCTGCTAGCCATGTTTTCCACTCCACATACTGCCCTGAAGGAGCCTCCTGCTCAATGTGATGACTTTTTGAAGTCCATCTAAAGGTTTCAGCACTCCTTATTCCCTGAAAAGACTGGACAGCTAAGTTGTTCCATTTTGAAGCCCTGATGCTTAAAATGATAAGCATCACATGGTTTAGCATCATGGTGCTTGAGTCCCGGAGAACTTCATTTGTTTTTCCATCAGCTCCTCTTCACTTCTGTCCCTCCAAACTCAGCAACTGCAACAGCAGCACTGTGCTCCTTTCCAGGGGTTGTAAAGGGACAGGGTATTGAGAAAAAATATCAATTTCAGAAAATAACCAAGTAAACCCTTTCAAACACAAAGCAATTTCAGAGAGACACACACAACTGTGGTGTGCTCAAATACTACCAAAGCAATACTGTCAATACAAGTTAAAAGCTTTTTTGAATGTTGATGTTACTTAAAGGATTCTGGTTATATCAATGACAACAATCCTGAAAACTTAGAGAAAGCCCAGTTGTCCCAATCTGCACTTATTACTGGATCTGATAAATAATATTGACACCAAGTCAATTAGCAATCATTTCAGCAAAAGATATTTGAATATCCTAAAAACAGCCTAATTTTTTAAATAAAGTAAAAAACACAAAACAACAAACAAGAAAGCAAACTTAGATACAATATTGGAAAGGATAAAGTCATGTTAAAACTAAGTTACCATCTTCCCATTCAGGTTGCTTCAAGTTATTTAATCTCCCTGGGCAGTGAGGAAACGCGAGCAGCATCACGTGCAGTTGACACAGCACTACCAGAAACGCCAACATGGCCGGGATCTGTCAGACAGAAACTAACGTGAGTTTAAAAAATAATGACAACGCAATCTTCTGAAGTGTCAGTGATGAACTCTGAATGAATCCTAATAAATGAAGTCATCTAGCGCAAGCGCCTACACGCAGCTGAGGGTAATGGGTGCCTAGAAGAAAGGCGCCGAACTGAACTGGTCCTGCCTGTCCCTTGCAGAGTTCTCGTTGTGTAACATCCGCACATGCCACCGGGCCGCTCTCGCCGCCTCCTGCCCTCCTCTCCCGGCTAAACAGAGCGGCAGGGCAGCCCCGTTCGCTGGCGAATTAACGGGGAAAGATCCCCCACAACGTGCGCCAGGTGCGGTCCGAAAGTGCAGAGAGTTACGCCTTTGCTGCCGGAGGAGATTATAGAAGCTTCCCTAAGGGAACAGGTGCAAACTCCACTTTGTCGGGGGAAAGCCATTGCCAACCTCCTCGCTCCCTGCGCTCTTCCTCCTCGGACGGCTGTAGAAGTTAGGATGAAATAAACCCATAACTCTTCTTAGAGACAGCCAGCGCAGAGAACCACAGGACGGCCGCCCGAGGCGGAGACGCGCAGCGGGCACCGAGGAGGGGCACGGGGGGCACCGCTGGGAACCCCCCGTCCCGCCCTCCCCTCGCCGCCCGCGCTGCGGGGCCGCCCCGGCCCGGGGGGCTCCGGGGGAGGCGGCCCCGGGAGGCTTCCCCGTCCCGCGGCGAGAAGCGGGACCGCCGCGCCCCGCAGTCCCCCCGCGCTGCCCTTCCCCGCCCTTACCTGCCCCGGCGGCCCGAGCAGAGCGGCTGGAGGGGCAGCGTCTCCAGGGTCTGCTCCGGCGGCGCCGCTTCCTGGAAGGGGCGCGGCTCAGTCACGGGGCTGCACCTGGGCCGCCCCCGCCCGCACTGCCCAGCCCGGGATGGGGCCGGCGGAGGGAACGCCCCTGCAGCCTGGGGAAGGGGTACCGGAGCGGCGGTCAGGGCTGTGGTGCTGCGGGTCCCCCTCGGCCGCCAGCCCGGGCTTTGCAAACACCTGTCTGTCTCCTCAGCTCCCGCCCTGCGGAGAACACAGCAGGTCCTTTCACCTTCTGCGAACCCTTTTCACTGTTAAACCGGAGCTTTTTTCCTCTGGGCTGATGGCGATGCTGAGGAGCTGCCTTGCCCTTGCTCCCCCCGAGCCAAGCGCTGGGGGCCATGGCAGGCTGGGCGCGGAGCAGGGGCCGGGCAGGGTGTGCCTGCCCAGCCGGGCGAGGCAGCGATACACGGCGAACTACTTACCCAGCAGCACCCAGAGAGGCTTATCAACACACAGCTTTCCTAGCCCGGCAGCTAATCACGGGGTTTACACACGTGCAAATAACTTTTGGTGCGATTGTTGGTTTTTTTTTTAATCAATGAAGATAAATCTTAGCCTTAAAGGCCAGAGAGTGGCTGCGGTGGTTCCCCGAAATGCGGGAGGCTGCTCTGTAGCACCGCACACCTGCCCCAGGGGCTCCCTCCGCTCCCCTCCCAGCGCAGAGGGGCAGCGCAGCACGGAGCCCAGGCAGAGCACATGGATCTGTGGCTGGTTTGGCTTCTCCAAAGGACAAGAGAGAAGCAGTTAAGTACTTCACATTTGCTGTAAAAATTGGTTTAATAATGTGTGCGGGGAACATTAAATATCTGAAAAATTTTGGGATAGGCTGGGTTGGGTTTAAAGCTCCACTCCGAAGAAACTCTGGAGACACATGAATGGAATGATTTTGCTACCAGGAAATCCAGGGCCTGGCTGTGATTTGTGTCTGTGCCTGCATGTCTCCATCAGTGACTCTGGATTGTATTCTTTATTTAAGTGCTGGAGTGACTTGTATATACAGAAGCAGGAAAGAGTAGAATGAGAGGGTATTGGGTAACACTAGTGGAAGCGATCAGATATTCCCTAGAGAAAACCAGAAACTTCTTATGTGTGAAATAAGGAGAACTGTTTGGAGGAATGATGACTGTAGTTAAATATTTACTTTATGACATCAACACACTGCAGTTAAGAGGTACTTGATGAATATGTAACTTAAAACCTGGGATGGCTCTTATGTTTTTTAGCTGGTGAAGATCTCAGCAGACAATTCTGTTGTATGATTATGTATATGCTTATAACACAGTGGAGAACTAAGATAATATTTTATAAGAAAAGAGCAGTATAGATTATTTATTACCTAGTTAATGCTAAGGAGACAAGAATACTTTGTTGCTACACGTTGGAAAACATGAGAAACTGCCATTACTTTTGTAAAGGACTTTACAACTTTCTCCCATGCCCCTCTGCTCAGCCCTCACCCCAAATTCCTATCTGACTGTCTCAGTGAGGGTGGTGTCAACCTGCCAAATAGCTGCTGACAGCTACAAGTGCAAGGGCGTGAATGCACAAGAACTCTGTGGTGCATTTAGGTGTAAGTAAAACGCCTGCATGCATAAGGTGGGAACATTCTATGTGTCATAACAATTTTGTATGAGGAACCTCTGTTGTACAAGCAGCAGGGAAATCTCCACTGTGTTATGCCACCATTCTATATTGTTATTAATAGGAAGAGAAAAAGATTTTGGAATTGCTTTTGTGTGCTGTCTGGAGAGTGGATGTGCATCTGACCCCTGGGCCCAGCCCTGCCTGTATCAGAGGAGAAAGCTCCAGGTGTGGACTGAGAGATGGATCAGCCTCATCTGAGCTCCCTGCTCTGAAGATGGAGGAGTGATGCTGTAGAACTCTGGTGAGAGAGGCCCTCAGAGCTTCAGCACTCACCAAGGGTTGCTCACATGTTTTTGAGTGTGTAGGTGTTAGCAGAAAATTTGTGTCTTCTGTCTGTGTGTGCATGGACGCTTGTGCAGGTGTGGTGGAGGCTTTTCCAAACCGTACCACAGAACACATAAGCAACATAAATTATTATTGAGATGTAACAGGAAAATAGTAAGTTGTTACACACTGGAAAATACACCAGAGTAGTGTTTGCTTTGGAAAAGACTGTAATTCTCTCCTGTGTGTCTCTCTGAAGCTCAGCCTGTGTTGCAGTCTCTGTGATCTTGAGGACTGTCAGTGAGGGTGACTATAAACAGGTAAATGGACGTGTGATAACTCTGTTTTTATGTTTGTCTCTACAGTAAAATGAGTGAGAAACTTGTAACAAGTGTGCATGAGTCCTCTAGCTCCTTGTACCCATGAAGGAAAGCCTTCTGGTGTTATGCCATCACTACACATCCTTACTGAGACTCAACAACAAAGAAAGGCTCAGTGAGGTTTATCCCTGCCCACCCACCAGCTGTGCATTGATTCTGTTATTCCCCAGGTAGGAGCCACCCCTGGCTCTGAACTAGACCTGAATTTTTGCTGTCCCAGCTCTAAGACTCAAGTTTGCTGTTTTAGGCAGCATTGCTGCAGCAGGAATAAAGACAAGAGTGAACACAGCTCAAGTTAATTATTACATAAGGAAATATTAAAATGTTAGGGCTATACTATGGGTAATGACTAAAAGTGTGATTAGATTCTGATTGGTTGTACAGATCATAGAAAAGATAAATCTAAGTAAAAAAAGTGCAGCCAGTTCTTAGGGTAAATGGAGTATTTCTTGTGTATGTGCAGTTATTAGCATGGCAAAATAAGTGTCTTTTGTATGTTATTTTCCTATTTGTGAAGTAATTTTTCAGGTAAAAGAGCCTTGATTATCAAACTACGTGATGAAGAAGCTCAGCAAGATGAAACCATCGTTAAAGATGTTATTTTCGTCAACTTTTTCAGATAAATACTGGCATACAGTATAGTAGATATGTAATTAGAGATATTCTGAGAGTTGAAAAATAGGAATTTAATTTATATCACTTGCTTTTAACACAGGGTGAATATATCATTCATAACTCCAAAAATACCTCTAATTTATTGCCATATTAGCCAGCACGCTTGTCTACCTGTATTTTAAAACTCCACTTGTTACAGTGATGTTTGGCAAAATGTTTTGAGAGAAACTGAATATGGTGCCGCTGAACTGAACCAGAACTACTGTCACCTCACAAGAGGAGGCTGATACCAATCTAAGGTGTGTATGCACTTATTGTGTGGTTTTGCATATACTGATTACTTTGCTGCAATTTTTAATATTCATGTATTCATTTTAGTATAGTAAAGAATAATATACTGTACTGATTTTTGATTAGGAGGACTTTGAGTCAGGAATGCATCTTATTCCTTGTAAGCGGTGTCCCATTCACATCATGCCATTCATGATTTTTTTTTTTAATATTTGATCAACAATGATGGAAAATAACACCCTTTATCTCACCCCAATATGCAAATGTATCCTACCATAGTTTGAGTAATAATTTCTTAATTATTCAGTTTTCATGTAGTATTTATCTGTTGCTATGATAATGAAATAACACAAATGTGTCATTGAGAATTTCCCCTCTCATCAAGGAAATTTAGAACTGTGTGTATCTGGTTCGTTCTTTGTAATGGTTCATTTGACATCCTGGATCATAGAATCATAGAATTGATTGGGTTGGAAAAGACCTCCGAGACCATCGAGTCCAACCCTTGGTCCATCTCTAGT
>JAWWEV010000167.1:2523564-2534098 GCA_035583235.1 Hafferia zeledoni | reverse complement strand
TATTGCTCATATGGTATAGATTTTTCCTTCGTGTAAAACTACTTGTAGTTCTTATGTTTGCGAACTAAATTTCTCTCCAGGTAGGTTGATTTAGGAGTTGTGCTTTTTTACTTGAGGTAACTGAGTGTAACAGCTTTTAATTATTGATTTTGTACATTTAACATCGAAGGGCTTTGACTATCATATTCAGCAAAAAACATGTCAACAAGCAAGTGAACCATCTCAGTCTCTTGGACAAATCTGTTACCCCATTCCACACAGTACATGCTGTAGGGAAGGATTTTTCTAGACCAGGCCATATTTGAAAAAGAAATTTCTTTTTCAGGTGCTCCCTGCTGTCACTTACACCTTCCTGTCGAGATGCTTGATTTTCCAGCTATGCTGTTTGGTCTAATAAAAGCCATGATAAATTATGTTATGTTGTTTGACAAACATATCATCAATTATGTTTTTACTTAGAATCCACTTTGCTATTGTGATGATGCTGTAATAGAATTATATGTGTGTTCTAAATGTGCTTCGATTTCAGGCACACACTCTTCTTAGTTAAGGCTATCACTTCATCCTCATGAGACATGATAAAGTCTTTTAAGTGTTGGTCATGAGATTCTTTGCAATTAAGAAGTTGGATTTAGCTGGTTAACTTCTACTGAAGTTATTGCTTCTGTCAGAGAACTATTAGTGGTTTTTCTAATTGAAAAAAAACCCCAACCAAACTGTTGGCACAAACATCCCATGGCAGTGTAGGGGGAAAAGCAAGAAAGGTTAAAAAATAGGTTCTTAGTAGCAAAATAACTATGATTTTAGGGACAGATAAATGTCAGTTGTTACCTTTCAGAACAAGGCAGGATTTTTCAAAAATATTTTTAAAAAAGGCCATACATAATTTAAATATTTAGTTATTAACCACCTAGCTGTTGAGATAATTTTTATGGGCTGGAAATAGTCATAGAAACTGGTAATAGAACATAAAAAACAAGTAATTATACATGCAATTAACAAAGTTTGTTATTATCATAATATTAATCTTTATGGGAAAGTTATTCAATGAAAAATGCTCACAGAGGGGCAGCAAAAGCTTTTCAGGGCTCAGTTTCACATATAATTGGTTTTGTATTGAGTATTTGAAAAGACATAAAAATGTTCCCAGTACTGGAGAGGACACAAACCCCCACTCTGATTTCAGTAATGGGCCCAGTGCTCCCACTGCAGGCACTGAGAGTGCTGCTCATCCAATGGGATTAAAATTCTGCACTGTCAGTTGCTCCAAATATTTTAAATGCAGCAAGTTTAATAAGACCAAACTTTTTTGCCATAGGATAGACTAGTAAGTTGTGTGACTAATACACATGTGGATTCTGATGTCAGAATTCAAGGAAATGGTCTCTGGAAAACTGTCAGCGTAAGGTGGTTCATTTGAAACAATGCTCTTCCAAATATACATAGAGTAAAAAACCAAACATGTCAAAGCCTTCTAGCAGTGTAATGAGAATCTGCTTCTGGCTTTTCTTGGTGCAGTTTTGTCTTGTTTTGGTGAGCTACTTTTTGATCAGTGAAATGAGCCTGTTTGGGTTTGAGAATTAAGGTTACTGAGCAAGGACAGAAGTTCTTGGCCACAGGGGATGGAACAATCTCATCGATGGAAGGAGGATGTAAAGGAGATGGGGCCAGGCTCTCCTCAGTGGTGCCCAGTGACAGGACTAGAAGCAGCAGGTACAAACTGTACCACGGGAGGTTCCTCCTGTATATAAGGAAACTCTTTTTTACTGAGAAGATGACTGAGGACTGGCACAGGTTTCCCAAAGAGGCTGTGAAGTCTCTGTCCGTGGAGATATTCAAAGCTGGCAATAGGTGGCCCTGCTTTGGTTGGGGGGGCTTGGGGACTGGATTATCAACCTCCAGAGGTCCCTTCCAACATCAGCCATCCTCTGATTCTGTGATACTGCCTTCTAGTAGAGCAAAAGCCCTGGTATTCCAACCTTATCCCAACTTCCTGCCCTATGAGGCTCCTATTTAGCTCCTGAGCTATTTCTGTCACGTTGTTTGCCTCAGTAACCAATTTCTCTGTACAGCTGAGATCTTGGACTCAAACGATTTGCTGTTCTTGCTCACACTAGAGGGAGCTCTGTGGCGGCCTTTCAGCTTTCTCCTGCAGCTCTGCTTCCATTTGTATGTAATCCTGCCTGTTCCTGCTGAGGATCTGTTATCAAAGTAGAGAAGACAGAGCTGTATCTTGATAAGGCTTCATCCTCTAACAAAACTGAGCTTTTGAGTTGTTTGTAGGTGAAGGAATGTAACAGCAGATTGACAGGTTTGTCTGTGTTTTAATTTTGCTCAGCTGCAGCAGCAGTGCAAGGTTCTGATGTGCATTAATGCAGAAGGTATTGATATTTCTGTTATGCTTGGCACTTATTTTGGTAGCCGTGCAGATGTATTTGTAAACTTTGTGTTTGTTGCTGTGATACAGGCAGCTTCTGTTTGGTGTGTATTTGGCTGATCCACAGAGAACTTGTTTATGATTCTAGGAGGGCTGCTTGAAGAGTTAAGGTGAGAAAGGGTTTTTTAAGTTTTGTTTAGACATGTAATCTTTAAAAATCAACTTATTTTCATTGGTGAGTAGAAGCCAACTTTAACTGGGAGAGGTGCTTATTTTAGGTGCTTTTATCCAAGCAGATGTAATGGTTGTTAGGGTTGATAATAGATCACAGTTTTACTGTTTTTCATATTTACCTACTGAATAGACAGTGGCATTAACCTATTTTTTCCCTGCATATGGTGATATCATGCTGTTCTTTTTATATTGATTTATATTGATTACAGTTTCTGGAAAATGGCCTAGGCCATTACACCCAGATAAAGAGCACAGTGAATATTGTTGAATTTGAGGAAGCAATCACTGAAAGTTTTTGGGTTTTCCATCCAAATGAGAGAATGCCACATGTGTGAGGTAAAGCCAGCTCAGCTCTGCTGAGGATTCAGCCATTCTTTGTTGTGGTCTAAAAACACTTATAGACTAGACGGAATTCTGTTCTTCTGGAAAATGTTATTAAGATCAGTGATGATAAGCTGCCTAAATAGTGTCTCTGCCTAAGAAAATAACAAGAAAATTTAGGTAAGCAATCTCCCCACAAAGGTCAGTCCAGCAAGGACCACTGGTACAAATTCTTCAGCCTCTTCTTGCTTTATGGATCCCATTTTTTTCCCAACAGAATCATTTTAGTGATGCAATCACAGCTGTATATACAATTCTTGACATTATGTCACAGGCAAAATATTTCAGAGTGGATGCCAAACTCCAATGCTCAGGGACATAATCTGTGTTGGTCTAGGCAGGTAAGCAAGCAATTACTTGACTTCTGCTTCAGCTCAGGAAAAAGAACATGGGTGAAAAATTTGGCTGGGGAGAAACAGTTACATAAATGAAATCCCTGAGATCAGTGCAGTGGCTGACAAAGGCCAGGTGGGAGGCAGTGTGGCCACTGTGGCATCTGTAATGGTGGTGCCATTGGAACTGAAGGGGAAGCTCAGGTGAGTGAGTAGGAACCAGATGAGTTTGGATCAGAAGTCTGGTTACTGGTCTTGTGTTCTGAATATTCACAGCATTCCTGTGATGCCATTCTCAGCTGACTAATGGGTTTGCAATGTGCACAATGGCAAGGATAAAAACAGTCTCATGTTGTCCCATTCATGCAAAGCTGTTGTTGTGTATTGTAAAAGGTTACTGAGCCTTGGCACAAGATGGTTCAAGGATACTTTCTTTTTTTTTTTTTTTTTTTTTTTTTTTTTTTTTTTTTTTTTTAAATCTGGAGACTGTAGAGTTGGATATGAAAAGTCTTCTGGAGTTTCCTCTCTTCTTGATCTTGGGAAGCATTTTTTTTAATTAAAAAAATATTACTGGGAGAAGGAAATAATGTGGTGGATTGTTGGATCTGTGACAGAAGTTTGTATGACATGGAGGATTACAGGGCCTTCAACAATCTCCTCCATGAAGGCATGAGGCAATTAAAACAGCAATATTGGTAAAAGCCCATATCAGACTTGAAATTTTTATAAATGTTAAACCATTGGAAGGGGCTTCCACAACAGAAATGGGCATTTTAATTGTGGTGTGGATCACAGATTTACTTCTCTGAGGAAGGGGGGGTTTGGTGATGCCGTCTTTGATTATTTCACCATTGACTCACTTCCTCAGGCAGCTGAGATCTTGTCTGCTACTTAATTTTTATACAGACTTCCTTTTGTTCTGCTTTTTCTGCTCCCCTAAAGTGGAGTTAGTGTTGAAGTTTGTTTTTACATCTCTATGCATCAATGTTAAATTGTTTCTCTGGACAAAGCATCTACTTTATTTTGTGTTTGTAAATTATTAGTAATATACTCACAAAGATACTGTGTGGACTCAGACTTTTTCTTAACAAGCTGCTAATCAAGCAATAAATTACATAAGCAAGTGAAGAACTTGTTCTGCCTCTTCCTCTTGGTTGCATTTTGCAACTTCATTGTCAGCAGTTTCGAAAGAGGAGCTATGCCATGGGAATGGATTAAGCAAGGAGGTTGAACTGTGGTGTTTGAATGCTTTTGAGACAGTCTTGCTTTTGTTCAACATAAGTCTTGCATATTTAATTCCTTCACTCTCTGTGTCTACAACTAAGATGTTTGTTTTACTAAACAAGCAAGAATTTCCTATTAACTTCTACTAAGGAGATCAGATGTAATTTACCCCCACTGTTTAATTGCTTACTGTATCCCACCCAAACAATTAGTTTGGGTTTATAGTAACTGCAATACAATTACAGAAATAAATGTCTTCTGATTTATTTCTTAGACTTTCTTTAAGAAAAGAATAATACAGTAACTCATGTGAAAGGTGCTAGAAGTTGTAAAGTTGGCCAGTTGAGTTTAAAAATAAGAAAAGATGGAATTAAAACAACCTGTGTCTCTATTGATACAGTTTGGACCATGGTTATTTATTTGTGCAGGGAGGGAGAGGTCCCATGACAAAGCATGGACTTTTAATTGTCATTAAACACAGGATGAGAAATTCTGTTCTCTGTTAAATGCACTTGAGGTACAGAAGGAAAGTTAAGTTGTGGGATTGTGTTGTGAGTCTGATATGGATTTTCTTCCTCTTTTGAGCCTCTAGGCCAAAAGTGCATGAAGGACTTGATGGTTCTAAAGGACTGACAAATCCGAATTTCTTTGTGTTATGAGCTCTTGGATTCCACTGTGGTGGAATCGCTGTTGCCATCAGTAGGTTTTTTTTTCCCAATGTTGAAGTGTCCAAGTTCTCTAGAAAAATGCTTGTGACTAATTTTTTGTGGTAAGAAAGATATTACATGAAATGATTATACTATTTATGCAAAAGAAGGCTAAAAAAAATCCCACTGGCATAAGCTCACTGACTTTGCATAAAAGAGTGCTAAAGAATAAAAATAAAAGAGTGTCATGATGCAGTGGTGGAAGTGCCCCATATGAAGTGGATTTACAATACAAACAGATATAAAAACTGTGAAGGCACAGGAAGTAAAGTGAGTCACTTCTGGATGCTTTGTAAATTCCTCTAAGTACCAACACACACATGATGCTGCCTGGACACCTCAGGGTACTTTGCCTCATTCTTCAAGCTAAGGGGATGATACTTGTAAAAACTATGGTTTCTTTTTAGAGCAATCAAAATACATTTTTGGTGCATATATCTCGATGTGTGATGGCAGAGACAGGTGCACAATGCAAGAATATAGGTACAAAATAATAGCAGAAAGAAAGGAAGATTAAACAATATGCTATTTAATGCTACTAAAATTACTCTAGACTGTTTCCAAATACTTAGATACCTTTTTCTATAGATGGCTTTATTTCATTGGGTTTACATGATCAATTTTTTTTATAACATCACAAAATGAAACAACAAAATAATAACCATGTGCTTCCAAACTGCTTTGAAAATGTCTGTTTAGGATTAATTTAGAGAATTCTTTCAACCAAAAAGTATGTGCATATATTTATCACTTTAATAAAGATATATTCAATTAATTTTGAAAACCAGAGTAGAAAATTAATTTCCCTCCCACAGTCTTAATGAAGAAATAAAGAAACTAATTTCCCATTGCTGTTAGAGGGGTAATCCACTCCTTCACATATTAAGAAATTAATGTAACGCATCCAGTGAGCCAAAGAGTCTCTGATTCTTCCCCTCCCCCCAATCTCTTACACCAGCTTATTTTGTGCAACACAATTAAGAAAAACAAAAGTGAGAGGACTTCAGTCTTTTTAAGTCTTTCAGATTTCAGTATGCACTGATTTGAGGTCTGGTGCTGTTTCCCATAAAAGCATCAATTGAATTTGGTTGTGTTTATTGGTTTTGTTTTTCTTTTAACCAAACTACAATTAAAAAAAAAAAAAAGCAAGAAAAATGTTAAAGAGGAATTGTGACTGACTTTATATTATATGCATTTGTGGCACTTCATATGATCAAAAAGTCATCCTTTTTATTTGAGCTAATTACATAAAAAAGATATTTTCTTATTTATATTTAATTTTCTTTTAATCTGATACCATTTTGTGATACTAGGAATATGTTTGAGCAGAGTTTTATAATTGAAAAACAGGTCCACATGTTCTTTTAAGGTGTTGGAAATGGCTCCTTGAGAGATGTTCGAAATTATGTTGACAGACTATTCTATACACATAAGCAGCTTTATTTATTTGTTTATCAAATGCTACTCCCTGCACAAGTGAGGCAGGAGCTGGCAGAGTGAGTGCAGTTTGTCCTTAATGTGAGAAAACTCTGAGATTATGTTCATGTTCCTTTAAGGAAGTCATTTACATTGAAAAAACTTGTTTTGAAACTTGTCTCTTGTAACAGAGATTTTTGGGGGCTAATCTTTTTTTGATGATGGTGAGTGCTCAGTGAAGCAGCTCATTGTGTGCATCACTCGGGAGGAGCATCCCTGACAGCAAAGAGCTACAGGGGAAGTGTGCATTTAATTGATTTCTTGATCAGGCAAAACAATGGGGCTTTGTTACCCATCACTGGTTGGTTGGTTGGTGTGAATGTGGCCTAAGGCAGAAAATGGGGAGATGTCCCGAGCAAGAAGCAGTGAAAATACAGCTGCTCTCAAGATTATCTAATGTATAAAGCTTTTTGGAAAGACTTGAGACTATAGAAACTGAAAGGATTTAAAAATCAAAGAGAGAAGTCCATAAACATTTTTTTGGTATGCAGGGATGGTGGAAAGAAATTAATTTCCCTCCTTTGTGTCCCTTTTCCCACACCCTGGTTTGAGCAAAAGTGACAAAAATTAGTGTAGCACTGTGTCTTTCTGGACTGTATTCCTGGTTTTTCTCTGTTATTGTTTTGATAATTGTGCAGCTGTATTAATTATTTTCAAAAATGAATCCCAGTTGTTAGTTCTTTTAACTTGTCTGGTAGATCTTGTTCACAGTGTTTCAGTCTGTAAGTGTTTTCATATTTTGTTCTATAGATATATTTCTCATAAATTCCTCTTACTTAGCTGGAAACAGTCACAAAAAGGCTGATGCTGAATTAAGAAGGAGCAGTCTAAATGCAATAGTGGATAACTTGGAAGAACAAATCAAAAGTGTTTGGGGACAAAAGTTCTCTTGGTTTCTGAGAGCTTGACACACACACACAAAAAAGGTGAAATGGTGAAGAATGCTCCACTTGCTGCAGTCCATCTGGAATGGAATTTTCCTTCCAGATGCATTGGGCTGATCATATTCAAGAGTTATAGGAAAATTACTATGAATAGAATGATGAAGTTTTGTAAACACCACCCAAACAGGAGGACTGTTTCCATTTTCTCACTCGGGCATCTTCACCATTTGGCCAATTGTGTGCAATAACTGCATTTTCTCTAAGAATTTGTGGTTCCATGCTTTAATTTCAAAATAACCTAAAGTGAAAACACAAAGTCAATGTTTCCCTTTCATGTTCAGATTACTTTAAAGGTATAAAGAATAAGTTTGTGCATAAGGAATTTTAAACCAAACAAACTCAACCAATGCAACACAAATGGATATAACTGCAAATACTACTTTCTAAAAATATGGTTTGATGGATTCCAAAATTGCTAAACAAATGTCACATTACTATTTATGAAACATGTTAACAGTGATATTGTCAGTTGTAAGTCTGAGTTAACTGAACATGGGTTAAATCTATCAATAGCATCTGCTGAGAAAGAAAAGGTGTTTATTGAAATATTTGTTTGGCAGGTTGCTTGTCAAGTATACAGTGTGGTTAAAAAATGGGCACATGATCTAAAGCAGGTATTTACAATAGAGGGAGGCAGATTTGAGGTGACATCTGAAGATTTTACAATTAACTGCTTTCTTCTTTAAAAATGGATTTTTCCTTTTTAAGAAGACCTTTACATGATTAACATTTGAAGTTCCTGGTGAAAACCATTAGAGCAGTGACACAGGTTTGCTCAGTTAATCTCCTGAGACTGCCCAATGTGTTTCCAAGATTGGGCTGCTGTGCTGGACCACAAACATCACGATTTCCCACAGCAGCCGTGACCAAAATGGGCTGATGTGTTTTGATTTGCAGCCCTGTCTGTAAACTCCAGTATGAAGGTCAGCCCTCTGCTCTGTTCCTTTCTCAGCTTCCAGCTGTGGCCTTGGCAGGAATAAGGCTCATGTTACTGGGGACAGGCCAAGTTATGTCCCATCTCGTAGATCCAGGTTACCTATTTCAAAACTTCTCCTTTCTGACTTGTACTTTGGAAAATATTACATTTTCAGGTATCATTGGTTCAAAATAAAAATTTTGCCAACTAAATAATTGGATTTCAGGGCAACTCATTCCACAGTGACTATGTTATCTTTCCATAAAATGGGATTTATTTGTAACACTAAATATACATAACCATTTGCTAGGAACTTTATTGAAAACAGAGACACTGTACACCTTACAGAAATGATGCCTCCATGGAAGTTCATGCTGTTGTTGAAGGCAGCAATCCAGGTGAAATGCAAACAATCTTGAGTTAAACAACTCTTTTGTACATTTATATTTGAATTTTAGCATAGAGAGGAAAATAAGAGAAAAGGGTTGCTGTATTATCTTCAAATTTGTGTTTTGTTTTCTTCAAAGATAGGGCATACATTTCTGCAAGTCAGTTCTATCCCCTATTGTCCAGGAAATTAAACAGTTACTGGTAACCCATTTATTTCTCATGTTCTTTGTCCTGTTTATTTTTGCCTCTTTCAAGTTGATGAGGCAAAAGTAAGGGACCCTAATAGCCAGTTATTGGGTGACTTCAGCTCGCATTCCATGTTAAATACAAACCCTTGACAAAGGAGTTCTTGCATAGCTTTATCACTTATACTCCTATTGTGCCTTGCCTGACCTGTATGACTTTGTATCCCCTTTTTAACTCTTATATCTAGGCCTTCTTCCATGCAGCAGTTCAGCATTAATTTATTAATGATATAAAGGCAATTATAAAAAGGAATGTTAAATTTGGCAGAGATCTACTTAGCTGGTAAAGTCCTAAGATAGTTGCCACATAAGAACCAACACCATACAGTTTTGAACCTATTCTTAATGGGACTTTTTAAAATGTTGTGGTGTTTTTTATATAGTGCTGGGTATAGTATTTCCAGTTTTAATTCTGTTAGCATTTTGTATTTTCTGATCTTTAAATAATGTAGTTGTATTTAACTTGTTATCTTGTGTTATCTGGCTCTTTATCTTCAAGTCAGTGAGAAAACAGGATTAAGTTCTATAAATAAGATTCTGCAGAAGTCCAGCTAAGTATTTGTGTAAATAAAAGGTCAATTTCATGGAAAAGTGAGAATTCACTGGCAGATCATCCTGAGCAGACAATATATTCCAGCTGTGTCTTTCCTCCAGTCACCCAGTAATACTCAAACCAGCCATGACCTATGGGGAACACACATTCTCATCCAACCACTGCTCAGCTGCTCCACTGGCTCAAGCCTTGTGTGTGTTTGCTGAGGGGTTTTGCCATAATACATCTATAAAGGTCCATTCGTGACAGAGAAACCCCAGGACTGCAGCTCAGGACCACGACCCCTGCTGAGGTTAATGAGGGCTCTAACATGTATTATATTATTATGTATTACCATGTATTGGAAAGGACATCCAGTGCTTCATGGGCACAGGGAGCATTCTGGAGGGTTTCTGGCATTACAGAACATTCTTCTTGAGAATATTCCTTCTCCTTAGTGCTATGTGTGCTTTAACCAGCTGTAAAATCAAATCAGATTGTTACGGTTTAAAATAAAAACCAAACAGATAAATCTAATTGTGCCAAAACAAACAAACAAACAAACAAAAAGAAGTGGAAACAACACAAAGAAACCTCTGGGGAAAAGTAATACAAAGCTTATGGTAAAATACTCTTTCCCAGGCACTCAGCAATAGGACAAGGGGGCATGATGGGCTCAAGCTCTGCCAGGGGAAATTCAAGTTGGAGAGCAGAAAAAAATTCTTTGCAGAGAGAGTGCTCAGGCATTGGAATGGGCTGCCCAGAGAGGGGGTGGA
>JAWWEV010000167.1:2501750-2511750 GCA_035583235.1 Hafferia zeledoni | reverse complement strand
AAACCAACAAACCAACAAACCACAAACCAAACAGCCTCGTCCTAAACTGTGTCTAAAATGTATGCAGATTGCCTGCACAGTGCTTGATTCATGCTGGCACATTGACACAACAGATTTGTTGCCTGAAGTGGTACATGTTTGTTCATGGCTCTTATTCAGAATTTATTTGCTGCCTCTTCAGAAGTCCTTCAAACACACACATTCTGACACTGACAAAAGAATTTATGTATTTCATATTAAGCAGTTCAGTATTAGTTGTATGTTTTAAAATGAAAGACAGAAATGAGCCTGATTTTTCTGTTTTTAGCAAACCCTTTGTTTCACTAACAGAATAACTTTGTGGTGGGGCAGCTAAGAAAGGAGTCAATCTGTTATTCATGACCAAGCAGCTTCAATGTGATCTATGTTAGGGGTTTATTTGGACAACAGCAGAAGTGGTGAGCCCTGATTTGTGGTTGTTATGGCCCCATGATACAGACCAGGTCTCTGTTCCTCCTGAAGGAATTCCTTCCTGGAGGTTCTGTGGCAGCAGCCAGGTCAGTCATAACTCCTGTGCTCCACCTCACCCCTGTAACTCTGAGTGCACAGACACACACGGGGTGTCTCTGGGTGGGACAGTGTCGTGTGTTCCAGTGAACTGGTGAACATTCAGTCTCAAGTATTGAAAAAGTACAGTCTGGGAGGTACAGATGAAATATGTACAGCTGTTACGTTTTTGCCAATAAAAAGCAGATTGCTGTGATCCCCTCTGAGGTCACTGACAACCCCCTGTCCTTACAGACACACCTGGCTCTCGTGTTAGCACAACTCCCTGCTTGACAACAGTGGGTGTGACTGGCTTGCACTACAACATTTGATACCTCATCTTGTAGGAACTGAATCAGAAAGTTTTCTTGTTAAAATTCAGAAGCAGAGACTGTGAATATTACCTTGAGTTCCTAATTTCAGGCCAGTCTGAAGGTTTCCTTCAAAATGGAGCCTGTCCTGTGATTTTTGATATCTTGAAGGTAGACAGTTGATTTTTCATGGCCTGATGCATTAGTTGCAGTACCTTCATGCCAGTGCAGGGCAGTAGATCTGGGGAAAAACACCTGTGCTACTTCTTTCTTTGTGTAAAACTAAAACCAAGCCAAAAAAATAAAGGGGAGAAGAAAAGGAATATTGTGAATTAATGATAAAGCTGTTTCTTTTCCTTTACACTAATTTAGAATGGAAATACTGTTAATTGCATAATGGTTATAGTTAGTGATTTTACTCTTTTCAAAGAGAATTCACTTCCATATTTGCAAGTTTTGCAGTTTGAATATTCTCTTAAAGAAAAACTGGAGAGGAAATGCCTGTCCTTATTTTGCAGAAACAAGTTTGAAGAATGGATGAAGACTTTAAAGCACAGGCACTTGACTCTACTCTTCGGAGTCCATCAGAGACTCTGCTTTCCATTCGACTGCTGGACTTCAAGACGAGTTTATTGGAGGCAATAGAAGAACTGAGGATTAGAAGGGTAAATTTGTTTATAGTGTTTGTAGTGTCTTTGTCTTGGTTCTGTCTCCCTGTATGTAATCATAGAAATTGCTGCATAAGTGTGGCTAAACCTCATGCTGTATTTTAAGTAATTCACCAATCAAGGTTTTGTTTAAAAATATCATAGTTTAGGCAGTGTCTGTATCACAAATTTCTCTGCAGGCAGCTCAAAGGCAACAGGGTTATATGGGAGCAAAGTCTGGCTTTCCTGTGCTGATGTGCAAAGTTGATAGTTGATGGCCACGCTATTGTCAAAATTATCTACATTACATTTTTGTATTTCATTGCAGTTCTTCACTTTAAGAACAGACTTTGATATGACAAGAAAGAATCTAAGTAATTGCCAAGTCCCTGAGTCTTTCTCATTTCATAATTGGTTTGACACTTGGCAGAAAAGCAAAGATTTTGACTTATTTTTGTCTGTTTACTTGTGCTTTTCAGAATTACCTAAGAGAGCAAAGAGCTCCAGTGATAACTTTATTTCACCATTTTTAAATTGCTAGACCATTAAGCCAGATCCCTACAATAAAGTGCACTGGGGATTGGTGGGGTGTGTGTTTTGTTTTTTAAATGGGTTGAATCACCTTGTAGTACCAAGGTAAATTTGATTCTGCAGCTGTTTTCCTGTGGTTAATTTTTCAGTTGTATTTTTCTGTGGTTACTTTTTCAGTTGTGTGTATGTGAACATTGGTTTCTATTTCCCCCCTCATGTGTATATTGAAAGACCTCAAGTGTATCTTTCTTCATTTGATGGATTTGACCTGTTGAAAAGAATGTGCATTATTACTTTTAAACTATGTATATTGATGACATGCTTGATTTGTGCTTATTTTGATCTAAGTTAAATGCTATAATCCTCTCTTTAAAAACCATAAACAAAAGAATGACTGCCATAAAAAATAGTAGAAAAAAGCTGCATGACTCTACTTTCTTACTGTACTGTTGTTGAAATCCACCATGGGCTGATCCCTAGACCTGTGTTACAATGGCAGTGTTTAGTCTAGTCTTAACTATTTTTGTATTAAAAAGTAAAGGCTGAATATATTTAACTTTTCTTCTAATAACTGGATTATGCTTTTCTTTATAAGATTTGAGCTGAATTCCATTTACACTGTTAACTTAATGTTGCATTTTTAATTCACTTGGTCACATCCTGAAGTGTTTATGGAGTGCCACGGAGCTTCATTTTTAGGGATTTTTTTTGGTTTGTCCAATTTGTGTCTACTGTACTACAATATGATGTGACTGTGATTTTATAAAAGTTGCCTCATGAGGGTAAGAAATTTTTTGCCTTAAAGGTATTTTTAGTTTCAAAATTGATGCAAATGCCAAGAGTCAATTCCACAGTTAAGACATGGTGCAAAATTTCTAAAATAGCTGAGCTTTCCTTTTCCCTAGAAATAAATATGTGTGTGTATATATATATATGTGTATATATATATGTGTGTACATATATATTTACCTGCTTTGGTAGAAATTTAGGTAAAAAAAAAGATTAAGCATTTTACAGACCACCAATTTGAACTCTTAAAGTATCCCTGAGGGCATTTTGTTTTGTTTTGATTTAACAATCAATCAGGGCTGCTTGCTTAGTATGTCTGAAGTTGGAAACATAAAGCATTAATGTTTTTACAAGCAGTGGTTATAGAATCATATGGCTGTGCCTCCTGCCATTCATTTTCATCTTTTGAAGTAAAACTTTATATGGATTTTTTTTGCTGGAAAAAAACCACAAAATCCCCTCCTGATTTTAGCTGTTAATCTTCTAAAAATTCAACCAACATGAAGTTATTGTGTAAATTTTTAATCAGCCCTGAGAAAAAGGTGGAGGACAGACCAAAATACAGGGATAACTCAGAGAATTACAGGCCTTGGCTTGCACCCTGCTGGTTTTTCCACGGGCAAGAATGAATCACACTGAAACTGTGTCATCTGCTCCATAAGAAGGTGAAGGAAATGTTGAAGCTTTGCAGGTTTCTTGCTACTCTTGCCACTTCCTTTCCATATTCTTGTATCACCAGGCTGGCAGCCTGAGGGAGGCAGCAGAGCCAGGACAGTGGATTTTACTCCCGATTTTGTCTTTGACCTGTGGCTTGACCTCACATGAGATTATTTTACCTCTGCTTCTGTTTTTCTTTCCATTGTTGGTCTTGCTTGTCACTGAGGAGACTCTTCAGGACTCTTTGGTGTAGTTTGAGTGTAATAAACTGCCTTGCGTGGTTGCAGTATAAATTCAGATTAATAAATATAAATTTGCTGTTGAAATTATCTGTGTGAAGCAAGACATATGAAAGTCAAACTTTTAAATATGAAAACATTCTGAGAGACTTGAAGCAATTCTTACTTGATGCCATCTGATACTATTTTAGAGTAGAAATACCATTTTTCTGAATATGCTTATTTAAATAAATTCATGGACTTACTTCAAGTCATCTACCCATTTTCTACTTTACTTGTGTAGCTGCAGTTAAACTCTCAAAAATACTTCTGAGGAGGTTCTCACAATAAGTGACTGTTCATGTTTCATCTTACAGAAGAAATCCCAGTCACTGATTCCTGTGCATGTTTATTCTGAAGAATTAATTACTTAAACTATGATACTTGATAGAGCTTCACTTTATTCCTGTGGCTGTTCATAGAGTTTTTGTTCTCACTGTGAATTGTCATAATATGAATATGTATGTAATTAAAATCTACAAAACAATTATATTTCTCTTTCCCCTTTGCCCCTGGTGTTACTTCACACTCCATCAGTTTCAATGCCCTGTTTTTTGCCAGTTTAACTTTCCCGCTGGTCAAGCACTGACCAGCCCAGGGATTCTTCTGGGGTGGATATCCCATTCCCTTGGTTCCAGGTTTGTCAGCCTTGCTCCACAGTCAGCTGAGTGCATTTTCTTGGGATATGAGAGATGATCCTTTTCTTAAGGGATAAATATAATCAGTTGTGGCAGTATAAAAGTAGTATATCAAACTGGAAGTCTTTAATGCTTTCTGAAGTAGAATACATGTAGGACAACTGACATTAGATTAAAGAAATGTTTACAAGGATGAGAAAGCAGATATATTGCATTATTTTCTTTCTTGACCTAGATACCAAAAACCATCCTTAGCCAGAAAAGCATGTAAACATAAGAAATCCAGGGAATTCATCCTTACTTCCTCAGAAATGTGGAATTCTAATCCCCTGGGGGTGTGGGTGGTTTTGATGCTCCGTAGATGTTGATTGGTTGAACACAAGAAAGATAAATTTTAGTGATGATTTGTAAAATTTTACTTACGTTTTATTTGGTGCAGAGGATGAGTTTGAGACCTGTTTCCATACCTGAAAACAAGCACCTGTTGAGGCTCTCCTGGTGTTAACTGAGACATTGGAAAGCCTGGCTAATACCTCAGATTCTGTCATTTGTGCCTTGAGTTTATTGGTTTGGATACTCTTCTGTTTAGTCAAAGTGACAAAGAATAAATTTTATTCTTTGCTCTTTGGGCAGTTATGATATACCTATAATTTGGTAGGTCTTATCTTTTAACTAAAATACTTCTTAAGAAATATTTTTTCCAGCTCTCAAATTTTCTCACGTTTCTCACGAGGGTAATATTTGCCATTTGAGAAAATGATGTTGTATTAAAGCAAATTAAAGTTGCAAAGGGCATTGATTTTACCCATTAAAAAAAACACTTTCTGTGTTCAAATAAAGATTTTAAATAAAACATTTTTAAATAAAGGTTTTTTTGAATCTTGGACAAACCCCACTTTCCCTTCCCCTCCTCCTCCAAAAACCCCTGTGTAAATTGAAGCCATAGTGTGTGTACTTATCCCCCTGCTATTTAATGCCAAGCACTACATGAAACTTCTCCCTTGCCTGAGCCAGAGGGGTGTGTTGATGTCGCAGGTGGCACCAGAATCAGCTGCCACAGGTGGGGATGAGATGCCTGATTGGTCAGGCATTTGCCACCTGTGCTCGCAGGAGTTTTGTATCTGTGCTCACAGCACAGAAATGTGGGGTCTCAGTGCCATGTTGTGGACTGGAATATTCTTTAAAAGCAGGTTGCTCCTGTCATTTTGCTGTTGTTCATTTTGGTCTCCTTCCCTATTCCTAATGTTATTTTTCCCTCTTTCTTTCCCCTGTTTCCCCGAGTTTCTGTTCCTTCCTGTCTTCTCTTCTGCCTTCTGTTTTGGTATAAGTTAGACCCTCTGGTGCTTACCCACTCTCAGTGAGCAGCCCTTGAGAAGGAAAACACAAGAAGGATATTTACTTACTTGTAAAAGAGACAAATCCTGGCTCCCTTCTGTCTCAGACAGCCATCGTGGCTTTCCCAACACCTCACCTGGATGTGTTCCCAGTTGCTGTTCTCAGAAGCCACAGTTCGTCCTGGAGCTCTGTGTGCTCTTTTCAGAGCTTTGAACACTGATCTCAATTCCTCCTCCTCTACCTTTGCCGTGGCTTTGGCTCTCCTAACCCACATCCTTCAGCATATTTGTAGTTTTCTCAGAGGGAGGACACGAAGGAGCTTTGCTGACAAACAATAAGAATAGTGAAGAGCTTGAATTAATTTTTTAATGGGGAGAGATAAAAAGGAAATGAAGGCAGGGAGAAACTGCCAAAATAACACAGAAGGGAAATGGGAGTGGCTTTTTTTGTTTGTTACCTGGAAGCTGACAAATGGGAGACCATTAACACAGGCTGCAGGGAAACAGAACCACAGAACAAGAAATCCTAATGGTTTTCCAACGGGATTTTATGTGTAAGAGCAAAGTAAGGTATTTTTAGCAACATGACTGAAATAAGGTTGGATTGTGACTTCTGTGTTAGCAAATAATGTGGCTTTTGATTAGGAACTGATTACTTGCAGTTGGAGAGAAGAGCATGGTAAGTATCAATGCAAGCATGTTTAGGAATATATTTGAATAGATGAGATTTATTTAAATTAGAGCAATTGCAGCCTGTGCAGTGGAGTCAAGCAGTGAAAGATTTCCAAAGGAAAGAGGTGTTTGGTGTACATTTCTGTGTCTCTGCTGGTAGAAGTTTTTGAGAACAGATTCCAAATACACAGTTACTACAGTTTTTTGTTAACTGCCCACATTATTAAAATCCAAAAACATTTCATCAAGAACTAAACTTAGAATAGCACTGCTATAAATATTTTATCTCCCTTTAACATTTGTCCTGGAAACCAAACTTAAGAACAGTATCCTGAAGTCTGCTGAAAGTTATACTGGTCTGTTTAGTTCATGAAGGGATTTGCAATTATGGTATGAAACAACCAGGAACTGTGGTTTCAGTGAGTGGTATTTGATTGACCTGCATGAGAATTGGTTGTGCAATTTTGTAGGAGGTAGATTGTAAGTTCGAAAAAGATAATAAAAGTCCCTGGCAGCAATTTTGGCTGCTTGGACATGAGCCAGCTGTCCTCTGTTCCTAAATCTGTTCAGGGTCAGGAATCGAGGGGGCTTGACCAATCCACAGCCCATCTTGTAAAACTACAGCCTGAAGCAAACACTTTAAAGTAGGCTTGACACTTTCTAAAGGTTATAACGAGTAAATAAACCATCAAATTACTCCTCTTTATTGTTATGGTAGTCTTTTTTATAAAAACACTTAAATCCATGTAGTCCTAAGGCATCTCATAAAAAATGAACACTTTTAAGGTTTTGTGGGGTTTTGATACCCCATCAGAGTTATATACAATATTGTTCTCCTAAGTCTAACAGAAATGTTTGTGTCTTATTAAACAGCTGATACAACTTCTAAAAAATAAGAAAAGTGCTTCACACAAGTTTTAAAAGCTCTCAGTTCAAAATGAATAAGCTATAAATGTCCTTTGAAAGATGTAAAAATGATGGATAAGGCATATAACTGTTAGTGATTTCACATAAGAACATTTTTATCATGCAATTGTCATTTTCAGTGTAAGTATTTATGATGTTTATTTTTTTCAACAGTGCTTACATACATACACATTTTTGATAGTTTCCAGATTTTCCTTTATAATTTGAGAGTAAGTTGGAGGAATGTTCACTTAGAACTTTCGTTCTTATCCTCTGTAGTATTCACAGCAAAGAGGTTGCTTAAAATGGAATTTAATGCCATTTTCTTACAATTTTGAGCAAGAATTTTAATAATATATAATTTTAATAGCATTTGTTGCTTGATGACATAAATGGTTTAAGATTACACCTTTATAAGAAGCTCTAAGTTGATCTTGTTTGGTTTTAACACCCAAGGGAAATTAGGGGATGTATTTTCCTTCAGTACATATAAATTAGTATCAGAAAACAAACTTATTGCAACTCTGAAGTTAAGGCAGAATTGGGAAGCACAGATAATCTTTCAAGTTTGCTTCATTTTCATTTTTTTTTTTGTTACTATAAGGCATATGAAATATTTAAGTCTCTTCTCCATCTATATTCTATGGGTACATACTAGACAAGCAAAACCTAAAGAAGTTTTCTCTAGTTTTCTGTAAGCCAAATTTTAATTTTAAATGTCTATTTATTATTTTGTATGTAAAATTCATGTGAGTGTTGAGGCATATTTTTAGAACCTGCAAATACCTCTTGAAATGCTCAGGAGTACTCTCTTGTGGATAGGAGTGTTTCCATCCACATGTGCCCATAAACTGCCTGTTCATCAAGGAAGTCAGTTTTGACCCTAAAACCTATAAAAGATGTCAATGTCAAAACCCTATTTTAAATCACCTTCGGACATATTTTGCCATTTTATTTCTATTGATAGTACAGTGGGACTATGAATCAAATATTATACTAAGTGAAAAGGGTAAAAAAATCTTTAAAACTGTTTTGTATTAATTGTCGAAGTGTTGCAAATATCCTTGTATCAAAAATTTGGACCCCCCATTGGTACTGCCTTTAGGAAAGAATTGCATTTCTTGAAGATGCAACAGACTTTGTAGCCAAAACATTTGTATTGTTTGCTTTGCTGTGGAAGGTGAAAGAGCCTCAGTTTGTTCTTTCAGTGTGTCAGGGAATTTATTACTTCATTCAAAGGTGATTTTTTTTTTTTTGTCTCATGGTAAGTAGTAGTTTGGTCTCATGGTAAGTAGTAGTTGTTCATGCAATTGCATTTCAGTGGAATTTTGCTTAAATCCCAGTAATAAGGGAATAATTTTTTGAGGCCTGCTTTTAATTGCTCTGCTAGAGAGATCCATGGTGGTTTTTCCCCTGAGCTGTCACTGTTTTCCTAAGGATTATAACCACTTCTTGAGGTATGAGCCATTTTTTCATCAATTTAGATTGCAGGTTTTAAACTGTAGTGGAGAAGTTGAGCTCAAAGGAGCATAAATGTGCACACAGTATATCAAGTATTGGGAATATTCTTTTACCCTCACACAGTCAGTTTGGCCCCTGTTGGAGCGTGTGCAACACAAGACCTCAGTAAATGTTATTAGTGCAACAATTCATCAAAGAGAAGTCAGTCTTACCTTAATGTGGCCCCTTTTTCAAGCTGATCCTCAGTGTGCAGAGAAGAGACAGGAAATCTGCCTTTTGAAGCTCAGAGTGACACATCAGTGTAGCTCCCCAGGTCTCTGAAGGACATTCATTGTTTTGACTGTTTGCAATAACAGATGAGTGGTGAATTGGTTATGACATACATCAAATGTCTGAACACTGTTCTTGCAAGAAGTCATGACTGTTGGGCAGGGGAACCTGTTCTTCCTTTTTTTGAGTATTGTACTTGTAAAGGAAGGCCAGTGCTCATGAACATTTTGTTCAGAAGGGAAGCTGATTCCTGTTGGGAAAATTTGACTTTAATACCAGAATGTTTCAGGAAAATTCTCATAAATTTTTATCAACTATGATTATCAGCAGATAAGTCTCATTTATTACAGTAATAGTTTGATTCTTGATAAGATGCTTCTGCAAGAACAGGAAGACAGGAGGACACATCTTCCTGTTGCCAGGACCTCTTCTGGGTTATGAAGGAAACTTCAGACTTCAGTAATGGTCTGCTCAGATTTTCTGGGAGCTCATCTATAAAAATATGTGTTGATTATTCATGATTCTGTTTAACTTCTTTAACTGGTAGGTCTGGAGGCTTCTTGGCACAGAAGGTTTTCCATAATAACAGAAGTAATTACTAACACAAACTCTTCAGTTGTCCTAGGAGATGTTAAAAAGAATAAGGATTCAAATGCTTTGAGTGAAATATTGACGATGTCCCAAGGATGTCCCATGATGTCATTGACCACGATTGTCGGTGTCATTGGCTACAATGGATTCATGGAGCACTTTTGCTGCTTGTTGAATTGCTTTTCACTTCAGAGTTCTGACTCTCTCCATCAGAATAGTCAATCATTTTTTGATGGTGAAGTCAAGTCTGGTTTATTCCCTTTGAGTCTGGTTTTGCTGTAAGATGCAGATCTATATGAAGAGGGAACTGCTAATTTCAATCCAAGTTATTTATTCTGCAGATTTTCTGACCAAACCAGCTGAACTCATCTGCTATTTCATCTCATCCAG
>JAWWEV010000167.1:2428571-2477481 GCA_035583235.1 Hafferia zeledoni | reverse complement strand
GAGCTTCCTGTCCCTCAGTCCCCCCAGGTCCCTTTCTGCCTGGCTGCTCTCCAGCCACTCTGTGCCCAGCCTGGAGCTGCAGGGCTTGGGGTGGCCAAAGGGCAGGACCTGCACTTGGCCTTGTTGAACTTCATCCCATTGGAATCAGCCCATCTCTCAAGTCTCTCCAGATCCCTCTGCAGAGCCCTCCTGCTTTCCAGCAGGTCGACACTCCCTCCCAACTTGGTGTCATCAGCAAATTTGCTGAGGATGGACATAAACATTTAGTCTATAGAGTGACATCTACACGTAGCTAACAGAGTTAAGACTGTCTTCTGTTGCTGAATCAGGTGTGTTTCAGTGCAAATCTGGATATTCAAGCTGAGGTATATGGCATCAAGTATCAAACATAGCTAAAAAAATTTATTCCCTGTAATAACAGCATAATACACTGCTTTGCAGAATATTGAGCCTAAAATCGTGGGTTTGTCTTCTTGAACAGTTACAGAATTTTCAGTCTGCATTTCCTTAAAGGGAACATGTCAGGCAAGTGTCTCATTCTTGCTCTCAGGGAAGGACAAAAGCAGTAGCTTGCTTGGATACCCACAGATCACGCAGAGGCTCATCCAGCAGCACTCTAACAGTCTGTAAAATCCTGTTCATGTTTTGAGTTTGCTTTTGAAAAATACTTGCCAATAAACACGGGATAAAAAACGAGAGAGTAATTCAGGCCTCATTACTCTCACAGCCCTGAATGCACTAAAAGCATTTCTATGGAGATGCATGTAGCATAATTCACATGCATATTTGATATGTGCTATCTGAGAGAAGGACTCTGCTTTGTGTCTCTGTTTTGTTCTGTGTGAATTGCTGGGCTTGGTTTAGTATGTCTGTTTTAACACATGGAGAGGTTTGGTGTGAGTTTGGGGAGGGCTCTGATAGAGGGATGAACTTTGTGTTTTCTCCAAGACCTTGGGTTAGAAGACATGGATTTCTATATTATAGAGCACTAATAATTCACCATCTGGGTTAACTGAAAGGTTGGCTTTAGTGGTTCTTGGACTGAGACTGGAAATACTGTCTAAATTCCAGCTGATTTGCACTGAGCTGTATATAGGGAAGCAATCTGGGCTAGTTGGGTGAACACTCTACTAGATTTAAAAGACATGGCCAGCTCTGCTACTGACCTGTCAAGTGACACTGGCCAAGCCATTCCACAGCTCTGCAGTTCAGTTTTGTAGATGTAAAATTGAAACAAATATAAAGTAAGCTTCAATGCAAAAAAATTTATTTCTGCATAAAGGTATACATACATCAAAAGGAGTGAGAGTACTCAAAATAACAAAATTTTTTAGTAGACATTTGTTTCTGTGTATCCAATAGAACAAAAAATAGAATAATTTCAAAGTACTTGGCAAGTATTTGGAAGTGTTTGTTTTAATAATATCTTCCTCTCAATGTACTTTGAAGCAACTGAGCACATTTATGATTGCTTTCTGCCTGAAACTCAGTGTTTTTCTCCTGTGCAGGTCTTCTTTTAGCAACTGCTGTAACTGTTCTTTAGGGAGTAGAGATTGGCTTGTCTGGATCATTCGCTCTGTCTTTGAAACTTTGGAAATGTGTTCTGCAGTGTTTAATAGAGAATGACTCCCCCTCTCAGTTTTCAGCTAACTGAAACAAACTTTTAACAGCAGCACCCATGGGCTTGTAGATCTATGGCAACTTAATAAATTCATTTTGGGTGGCTCTTTTTGTAGAATTTACTCTTTATGAAGTAACAATATAGTCTTGAAAGTATCACAGGAGTTCAGTGACAGCAAAATCTGATGTATTTGCACCATACGATGCAAAGCTAATATGTGGCATTTCACATCTACTTGGATTTAATTCAGGTGATATAGAACAATGTCACATAAGGGTAATCGATTAATGGAATAATTTCTTTGGGATTTTCCATATTTTTCACAATTGTGATATGGTAACATAAAATTATTCTGTTTGTCCTGAATTGAACTCACAGTGGGATTGGATTTGATATATTTTAACAGATTTCCTCTGAAGTATGTTTAAAGTATTGGTGGATTTCATTTTAATGATAAGAAAATTCCCTGAAAAAGAGTAAGTTATAATAAATTATAACAGTGTTATCTTCTCCAAGGCAAAAGGCCAGAAAAACTGGGTGTTGTTCTGATTTCTCCCTACAAAGTCTTCCCTGCTGTTGATGTTGGAGTACTTTTCTTACATACATGATTTTGAAAACACTGACAGAAAAAAAATTTAATCTAAAAGACATAAATTATCTAATGTTTAAACTCCAGAAACAAAATCTTACTTGGTATGTCCTGTTGTTTTTGTTTTAATAAGGAAATTCTCAGCTCTTTACAATGTGTGCAGGAGCTCCTTCAGAGAATAACCCAAACGAATGCTAGAATGGAAAGTGAATTAAATGCACTGAAACAAGAATATCAGGTCAGATTTTTCTTGATTAGACAAGCTGTTATTACCTGTTATGTAATTTTTAAGTCCAGGGCTGTTAAAGACATCTGTGTGCTTTCCAGAACTTTTGACCTCACTTCCATTGCTCCCTCAGCTCCCCAACTGTCAGCATGAACCTTGAAGCACAGGCTGTGGTTTCCCTCTTCTACTTCTCTCTCTAAAGTAAATCATGGTTGCCATTCTTAGCAGACATTTCTGGAGGGTGAAACCAAAACATCTTGGGGGTTGCTTTCCAGTATTTTGAAATCAAATTATTTTATGACTTTTTTTTTCCCTTGTAATTTTCATGTAGGTATAAATTTCTGGAAAACGCTTCAAATTTCAGGTTTTCCATCATAGCTGGGGCTTTTCCTCAGTTTTACTGAGCAGAGGGGCTAAGAAAGAGCATATCCTCAGCCCTTTCTTGCAGCACTGTCTGGTGTCACATTTATGTTAGAGCTGGTAAGTGGTCACATGCAGAGTGTGGAGCTGTAGCACTCCTGAGTTCTCTGTCAGCATCTAAAAGTAGCTCAGAACAGCTTAGATTTTACATTCCAACAGCAGATTGGCCCATGGTGCACTACAGAATAAGGTCCTATCTGTTCCCAACAGATGTGCCATGCAGAGTTCAGATACAGCCATTAACTGGCCTGTTAGTAATTATTGCCTAGTATTTGTCTGCACATCACCACAGCTATTCCATTCTTTGGCCTGTGAGGCCAAGGCTTTGAACTAGGACCAGTTAATTTCAAATTAAACTTCCATGTCTCTAAGTAAATGCTTCTGTGTGAATTTGAAATAAGATTCACTTCCCATAAGTCTTACTTTGACTTTTAATAGATGTAAGTATTTTGCTTTCTGCCACCAAACAGCACTGCTGTATTTTGATGAAACAGGTTAAAGGTGAGCTGTGTTTTCCAACAGAAATTAGCTAAAATTTCTCTAGGAATAAAGTATCTACAACATTTTATGAAGATTAATTGACCAGTCCCTTGGCTGTAGAATTGCTTAAAGTAATAGAACTTTCTGTAACTTCTGTTATTTATTTGTTGGGTCCACTGAAAGAGCTGGATTACTTTGCTATTCATACAATACTGGGTTTTGTTAGAGTAAGAAGGTAATGTGCTTTTTATTTTTTAAGATGTTTGAAATTACTTTGTAAATTAAAGCAGAAGCTTGAGATAATTTAATGGATATATAACCTTACTGATGATGACTTTTAGAATATGGGAGCCCTTTAAGATCTTTGTGTCGGCATTACTGAATAGCAGGTATGTTCTAAAAGTGCTTTTTTCTGATAGTATTTATGAGCTTTTGTTTCCCATCTCTGATAGTGTTTACAGTGTGCCTTAAAGCTCCAGCTAAAACTGTAAAGGGTATCTGTGAATCTTCCCTTTGAAGACTGCACATAAATGTCTACAACTATAGCTTGTTTTCTTCTTGTTAAGGTATGAATTGAGTACAAGTCTCTGTTTTGCAGCCTGTGCAGGCCAAAAATTGATTTCTGATTGTGCTTATTCTAATTAGAGAGCCTGCTTTGTTTTGGGTCCTGTTTATATTAGATTGGGAAGATTTTACTGTTTTCTATTGTTCTAACTCAGCAGAAACCATTGCTAATCACCAAAGCTTCAGTGCAGCCTTCAAAGGTAATTTCAGTTGAGTTTTGTGAGAAGATTCTGTCCATTCTCAAAACCAAGACATTGTTGCTTGAGAATGGGGATTAAAGGATTTGTAGCATTTATAAAATGAGTGATAAAGCTTTCATGGGATCACATCTAGGGACAAAGACAATATTTTGCATTGTCATTTGTTAAAAACATCAAATGGAACTTATAAAATAGGGGGCTGAACATGTAACTTGAAGGGTCTGTGCACTTTCCTGCCCATTTGAGAGCTGTTGCTTTTGCTTTATTAATTCTAGAACCTCAGTATGACAAATGGGATCGAAAGGTTGTGTGTTATTCTTGTGCTCTGTCCTACATCCCTGTTGAATTTGGGGGCCTTGCTCATGAAGCAAAAGAGTTTCTCCAAAATAAGAGAAAAACAAAAGGAGTTATTATATAGTCCCATGGAAATATTTTTATTCTTATACTCACAAAAAATGACCTCTTGTTTTTATGGTTGAGATGACAGAACACTTGGAAGGTAACATTCCAGGAGGATCCTTTCTCATTTTCTCTATGCATACCTATGCTGGGATACCAATGTCATTATGACTTCAGAAACACAAATGATAATTCCTTAACAGATGATGTGTGAGAATGCAAGGAATTCAAGTGTTCCCCTCTCTGTACAAGTGGCTTTCACATATGAACAGTTGAGATATTGTGCCCTAAGAGCTCTATTGGGAGTAACAGTTATATTCCATCTGCAAGGAGGTTGTGTTGGAGATGCAAGTAAAGGCAGCCTTGGAGTTAAGAGCAGGTTTATCAAAGAGAGGAGATCTTGGACTCTTTGTTTATACAACTGGTTGAAAATGCTACATCAGAGTGTGATTATTCAGACAGTGTATTGTTGAATTGTCTCATCTTTTTAATTATATAATCTGTCAAAGAAGATCCGTTCTATTCTTATGCAGAACTTCCCCCAGGTGTATAAAAGTGCAAGGTGGTTTGACTTTTCCTAGTGTTCATACCTGTGAAATACATTTTTATTAACAGTATAGCTAAATTAACATAGGCATTTTAAAACTGATGCTAAGTGAATCAAGAAGTAGACTCTATTATTTAAGAGATTTAGTGAAAAGGAATTGGTTTGGAGTACTGCCTCTATAACTGAACATTTTTGAAGTGGACCTTCAAAGAAGCTCAGCTGAATCATAAATATATGAGATATATATATATAAAAAATATATAGCTGCATGCATTAAAGTTGTGTTTACATTAGCAGGTCTATAGGAGGTAATGGATGCACTGAGTCTTTTATCTTCCATACTGTTTGCTATAAATATGTGATAGTATAAAATTTCCAGGAGTACCTGATGGGTGTGTGAAGATACTGTTGATTTACACAAGCCTGCTTTAATTTATCACAGTAAAGCTGAAAGAGTTAACCCAAAAATGTTGCAAGTACAGCCATGATTGCATAAAACTTAGTATTACTGTTATTTCAATGCACTCCTATGTCAGTGATCTAATAAAAATAAATTAAGGGATAATCAGATGTATACTTCATGTTCCAGTAGATATGTTTTAGAATGTAAAGATTATACAGCTTATAAGAGAGGTTAATAAACAATTTAGGACAAAAAACTGATCAGAAAAATAATTTTTTTCTTTCAGAATACAGTAGTTTTTTCTTTAAGTACAGCAGGTCAAGATTATGCTACATTTCCTATTTCTCATCTCTGGACTTTATATTACTTTTTCAGCACATTAAAACTTATGCAGTGAAACTGAATAATGGCAAGTGTTTTTATACCCTTTTATAGCCATTTCTTTTTTCATAACCTCCCCCTGTTTCCTGTTACCTAAACTATAAGCACCTTTCTGTTAATTTATGAAAATTATTGTTGAGATAGCACATTATCACTGATCTGTATGGCACTTTCAGCATGTTAGAAGCAAAGGTCCAAGCAACATAAAACACATCAAAATTCATTAATGTGGTATTGATTATTTTTTGGATAATTAATTTTATTGCAGGCCCTTGAAAGAGATAATGAGCTGCAAAGGGAGAAGGCAAAAGAAAATGAAGAAAAGTTCCTTAATCTTCAGAATGAGCATGAGAAAGCACTAAGAACTTGGAAAAAAGATGTAGGTTTATTAAATTAAATGTTAGAGCATTAAAAGGTTTTTGAAATAGTCATTTCAGGTAATTCCTAAAAGCCAAGAAAATATTGCAGAAATAATACAATAAAAACAACCAATTTCTTTTCCAGCAATACAGACTCTTCTAGCAATTAATATTTTTTTAAAGGTAGATTTTTAGGTTGACTTGTGTGCTCTGAAAGGTCAGTGTCCTTCCTGCAGTTCTGATTTGACAGGAATTCTTCAGTGTGGACTGGGGGTGAAAGGGGCTAAGAAAAGGTGTATGTCTTGTATGTCCTCTCAGTGAATTCACCTCTGTCTACACCTAAACAATCATTTGTCTCCAATATTTGACATTCTTTCTACTACTTCATTACTTTTAAAGAATACTTCCGTAATTATTTAATCCAAAACAATTAGCAAAACACTGTAGCTGTAAAAATTGTCTGCAATAATAAATGCATGTTTACAAGTAGGAAAGATTAATACCTCTTCCATAAGACAAGATCTGCTTAGTGTGTGGAAACCAGACTCTGACCAGCATTTGTTTAATACTCTGTCTTTTTTATTTCTATGTATTTGGCACCTACTGCCAGAAAGGTTTTGATTTTGGTAGATGAATTTCCAGGGAAGCTGTGGGGAAATAATGCAAAGTTGTCCTTGTAATCCTGTTGCCTCAGGCTGACTGGTTTGAGTGCAGCCACTCTGGAGAGCACTGCAACCACGGGGCTACAAAACAGCTGAACTGTTCCCTGAGATTTGATCTCCCTCATTCCCTGGAGAGCTTTACACCATAGTGTCCTGTATGGATGGGGGAATCTGCCCTGCTTATGTCTTAGGAGTGGTTGCAACTACACTTTAGAACATTTTTTTTTCATATTTCTGTTATGGCTAACTAGAAACTTGGTCTCTTCAAGTATAGCATCATCACCAATAAAGTTAACATTACACACTGCTCTGGAAATCTTTGTAAATGAAGGGAAGGTATTTCTGTAAAATTGCCCTGCTGTTCATTTTGCAACTTGCAGTTTGGACCATCCTGTTTGTTCTAAACACAGAAATTTAAGTGTTACATACTCACTGAGGAAGCATTGGATACTTGAGGCTATTGTCAGGCAAATCATTTGCTGTTTTAGTTTCTTGGCAGTGTAGGTAGACAGAGTGAATGTTGATCATCATGTTTATCTTTGAGCCAAAAAATGAAGAGGGCTACAAATTTCATTTATTTTGAGTATTGCTACTTGCAATAAATGGTGGGAAAAAAACCCCAAACCAATTAATAAAATTATCTGTAATGGAAATGTGGTTAAAAATCTTGTTTGAATGAAAGAGCTCAATTACTTTGTATAAAGAAATTCCTTAGCATCTATACTTTCTTTTAAGGATTTACTTTAATTTGCTTAACTGTTGATACTTTTGTAAAATGCTGGTTTACATATTTGAACATTCAGTAGAGTGTTGGTGTGCTCTGTGTACTCTCAATTATTACAGGAAGAAAACATGAGAAAAGAAATAGACACTATTAAAAAAGAGCTGAATTCCCTTAAAGGACTGCATGGACATCTTGAAGATTCTCACCTTCCTCAGGGAAATCAGAATTCTGACCAAGTGGAAAATTTGCAGGTAAGTATCTCTACCAGCTCCAGTACCTTCCATGTCTTGTAAAATATTAGAGAAAAAGAGATATGACAGTTTTTCTAATCTTGTCTGTCATGTCCACTGATCTTCCTTTGACATTACTGAACCCAAAAATGCATCTGACAATGATCCAAAATACCATTAGAACTTAATGTACCCACAGAATGTTCCCCTGTCATCCAGAGGGGCCTTTGTATCATAGAATCCTGAGATATTACTTCATTAATTAATTTATACATAGCAGATAGCAGCTATCTTAAACAACTACTTTACTAAATGCTGTTTCACAAATATATTTTGTATGCATTTTCTCAAATACATTTTCTCAATTGACTTCATATGTATGTAAGTTCCCTGGAAGTGTGGAAGTGAGTCCCCCTCTCCTCAGAGGAACTCATTTCAGCTTTTGTAACATGGGACAGGTCAGAAGGGTTTTTTTATCAATATATAGAAGTTCTACAGTTTTAGTTTAAAAACCACCAACCTTTATGTCACTTGGAGTCTTTAAGAATCATCAAAAGCAGAGCAGGCTCAGCAGGTGATGAATGAAGGAGGTAAAAGACTGTTCTGTGTGGTGCAGGTTCAACTAAAATTGAGCCTGCATTGCTGGGTGAACCAAGTCCATGTGACAAGTCAGCAAGTGGTTAAGCACATAAAGATGGTCCTTTGGAACCAAAGGAAGAACATGTAGCCCTGAAAGTCTGTGCGAGCCCATAATTAAACTGCTTTGCAACTTTGTATTTTTTTATAAAATTGACAGCCTGATTCAGAAGCTATAAGAAAGTTTTTCTGTGCAATGAGTGTATTCTGTTGCTGAGTATTGGTTATATCCTTTTTTTTTCATTCACTTTTACATCCAAAGAATGCTTTATCCTTCAAAGAAGAGAAAACTCATTTTTCATAGAATCATAGAATCGATTGGGTTGGAAAAGACCTCCAAGATCATCCAGTCCAACCCTTGGTCCAACTCCAGTCCCTTTACCAGTCATTGCACTCATGTATAAGATTTTGCTTTCAGTGCTAAGGAAAACAGGAAGACTCTAGGAATGTGAAGACAGATAACTTTTTTAGAGTTAGTCTATTATTTGTCAGTAAAATGACAAACCACAAAAATATTTTAGAATTTGTAAGAACTTAGAATCAATTTCTTCACAGTGCATGTTAAGTGTGTATGATTATGGCTGACACTTAAATGTACACACATGCATATCTGCTGCTTTGTGCTTAATAATGCAAGGGAAGGCTGGAACTGATTACTTATTGTGCCAAAGCTGTATGAGCTCTACAAAGTGTAAAATGGTGTAACTTTGAAAAATCATTGATTTCTTGAATGAAAAGATCAGTTATGTTTAAGATGCAGAATCAGTGCAATCAGTTATTCATGATAAGCTGTACTTGTGCTTACTAAGATAACCCTGTGGGTTTGAAAGCAGAAAAGCTTAAGGTGTATGCTCATAAATGCAAAAGAATTCTGAGATGTCTTCTAAATATACATCTTACACTGTCTTATGGCAAATTGCCACCCCGTTTTGTGTTGTACAAGCATTATATTTTCAGAGCTAGGCAGGTTGGACTAAGTCAAATCTCCAGTGGAACACTGCCAAGAAACTACAGGAGCTGCAGCAGATCATATTGATTGTACTGATTTGTGGAATTTCACCTTGTATCAGTAATGAGTCAGTGTCTCGTGACACATAAAAGGGAAGGGTGCTGGCTATGATTTACATCTTTACTGTGGTTCCAAGTGTTGTAAGGAAATATGCATATATTGATTTTTACATCTTACGCAATCTGAACTCTCTGGGATTATTTGTGGGGCCTGAAATTTAGAATGTGTGTAAACTTCTTCATACTAATCACTTCTGGAATAGTAATTAAACAGAAGGCCTTTTTAAAAGAAAGATACAATGTCAGACCTTATTACAGAATTGATTGCAATTTAGTTCAAACTTCCCATGCTTCACATTGAATAGAATATGATTTGTAATTCAGTTGTGCACCATTAGAGAAAAGGGCTACACCTGTCATTCTTTTGTGTGTGTATGTACAGGAAAATCTGGTTTTGAGAAGGTTTTGAATTTTGAAGTAAGAAATAGTCTGTTGAAGGAAAGGTCATCTTAGGTACATGTGTGCTGCTTAGTTAGATTTTACTAAATCACAGGCAAAAAGTTAAAATCCGGGTTTAATGTTTTGATATTTATGTATTTTGGCTTATGCATCTTGCACCTAATTTTGAAGGGCTGAATAGCCATTTGAAGTTATTGAAAAATAGGTTTATTCATCTCATCTGAAAATCTGGAATCATGTAACCTTTCTGCCTTTCTAAGAACACTTCTTCCTGTTTGTTTCAGATGCATTCAGCAGCTCAGCCCATACCAACAAATGTGGTAAGTTCCACTGCAGTGGCTGTACAACAAAGTTATATTGTGGTGTTGGGTGTTTCTCTCTAAAGAAACAGCTCCTACAAGCAAAAGATTATGAAAGAGTTACAGCTTTCATGAAATAAAAAGGAAATTTCTAGTATATGTATTCAGAAAGCTTGAAAATGTGATACCAATATATAGAGCAAAGAAGCAAAATGAATTCAAAACCTAGAAAAGAAAAATACATAATATGTACAATTTCCAAATCAGAATGTCAGGAAAGATGATGATAAAATATGAGGAAAAGAGAAAGAAATTTCAACTGAAACTTCAAATTGAAGGTGGAGTATTTGACAGAGGAAAACTGTATTAGGTCCCTCATCTATTCATGCCTCCTCCCTCCCCCACATCAGCAAAGCTGGAAGCATCAGGATGTTTCTGTGGAAAATCTTCTTGCAGATTCATGTTCTACATCACCTACTCTGCCACCACTGCAACAGTGCCCATTTTTACCATTTCTGTCTACGTGTCTATTTGCAATATCCTGTCCTTCCCACACATGCAAAGGCCAAACAGTGCTTGTAATTCCCTCCCACATCCCAGTCTTCCTTCTGCAGCACCTCCAGTCACCCAACTATCTTCAGCTTTTCCTCACATCGTCCACGGGCTAAGCCCCTGCCACATGTGCCTACTTTTGTATCCTATCTTTAGGGTATAAGCCAGCACGTGCTCCTGTCTTCAGCTGCCAAGCAGTTGATGATGATAAAGGATGCACTTCCTTTTCCTTTGATTTTGGTTTTATTAGGCTATTCCTTCACTATTCAGCTCCTAGTTTTCACAGAACTTTACTGACTGCAGCTTTCACAGTAAAGACAAATACAGGTGCAGTGCTGGATTAGTGATTTATAACTAGACACATCCTTCAGGCTTCTATTCCTGTTGAATTTGACTCAAATTCGGGTTAAAAAGCCATTTGGGAGGGAATGAGGGACTGAATGACAAGGATTGCAAATTCATAAGCCTTATGTGCTGGTGAAATGAAAAGTCCTTGGTAGTTTGTTAGAGAAAATGGTGTTAATATTTGTGTGCATGCACATGTGTTTGGGTGTAAACAGCAATCACGTGGGCTCTTTCTGCATGTAATGACTAAGCAGGTCACTGATTTGGCCATCAGAGAGAGGGTGTAATCCAGTCAGCACATGTACAACACATACTCCTTCCACTGAGAAATTCTGTCAATCTTTATAACTTTGTGGACTGTAATATGGCAGGACCTTACATCTTTCCTACTCTTCTAGGGTATTAGTCAGCTTTTTTCTTTCCCTCTGCTTACATTAATGTTTTATACTTCAGGTGAATGGTCTTTGTTTTCCAGCAGAATTGTAAAATTAGTTTTAAATCTACGTCCTGAACTTTAGATCTAAGCAGTGGCTGTAGTAAATTATTAAAATGCGTATAATCATTTGTTCCCTCTTATGCTAGAGTGGTCAAGAACAATCTAAGGACAGTGAACTACAGGCTATTCAGAAAGAAAATGAGTTTGTGCAATCTATAATAAGAAAATATGGCAATTGTGGACATGAAGAAGAAACTGAAGTAAAAAACACAAGGGAACACTCTTCAAGCACTGAGGAATTGCAGACAGAACAAAGTAATAATAGACCTAAGTAGTATTACTGAAGAAAGGTTAAATGTTTGCAGATACAGTGATGATGAGAATGATTGAATCCTGAATTAAATGTCTTTGCACTAAAACCAGTACAATTCTTGGTGTGAGGAGTGCTCATCTCTGATAACTTCACGAGCTCTGAATGCAAGCACAGTAATTCCAGTGGCTGCCCTGGGACATCCAGAAGGGTCTGTGTGCTGTAACTCCTCAGGCTGTTGCTTGTGCTTTGCTCAGGAGTGGACAGGGCTTAGGAAGAACTGTAACGTGTAAGAAGTGTTTGAAAGCAAACCCAGTGGCTTTCCCTTTCCCATAAAACAATGAAAAATGCTGGGAGTGATTGTGCTGCATAGGGCAGTGAAGGTCTGTTCATGTGGATGGTCACAGTACTTGTCTGGACAAACCACTTTGTAACTCCAGTGAGTAATTTTTTGAAGCCACCTAAAGGAAATGTACTGAGTGTTTATGCTCAGTCTCAAAAACCTTGCAAAGACAAGTAGAAGTTTAAAAGCTTATTAACTGCAAAGTGACTGCTTTAAAGGATCAGTGCTCACAGCCTGCAGGTGCATCTATTGGAAAACACCCTTCTGATAGTGAAACGGTCCACAGCATGTTCCTTTTGGTATGTCCCTTAAACAGCTATTTTGATTTGGTTTTCCATTTAGCTAAAAATGCCACTTTCAAAACTAAAGACAAATACAGTTGCAGTAGTAAGAACTGGTTTAAACTTTATGTAGACTCACATTACTGTGAAATGACCATTTCAGTAATAAGGGTGTCAGGTATCAGTTGAGAATTATTTCAACCATAAGCCATATCTACAATCTATAGAATGTTAATATATTTTCTGTTTTTTCAGTTTATAAATATTTTGCAAGTTACCATAGCACAATACTTGTCTTCAGTAACTTTTTGATAGGCTTGTATGTGTAATAAAAGAAAAATCAGTATCAATACTAATCTTAAATCCACCTCTTTGGTAATTATGAACTGTAACAACAAAGCATTACATAACCTCTGGGTTATCAGTCCCTAACTGGAGAATGTACTTACTCTACAGATTTACAAGTTCTTGAAAACAGTTTTAAGGATGGAATTGATGTTGCTAGCCCTCAGGAAGAAAAGCAAAGGGAGGCTTCTCCCAGGAATACCCTCTGCACAGGTACTGATTTAATTACCCAAGGACAGACCTCGGAAATGCCTGTCACTGGGTGCAGAGAGGCAGAAAATGCAGGATCCACACATGGAATGTTACTAGATGAAAACAACACAAATTTAGAACAAAAGCTACAGGCCAGCAGTGAGCCACTGGCAGCAAGCCACACACAAACAAGAAAGGCCTTTTTAGACAGCACTGAGCCTGTAGGTGCTGACAAGAAAAATGGGAGTCAGGAGATCAACTCCAGCAAGCAGGAACTGTGCAGTGCTACAGATGAATCAACCTGTGCTAAGGCAGATACAAAATCAAACACCATACAACACAACAAAAGTGTCCTTACACCTGAAGCACTCAAACCCAAGGCTGAAGTGGTTCTTTGCACTGAGAAGAATGCTCTGGGTGAGAGAAGTACAGGTAACCACCAAGCTAAGGAGTTAAGTGTTGGCATCCTGCCTTACACTAAAGAAAATTCTCAAACAGAATACAAAAAATGCAGCTCGCTGAGCAGTGACAATTGTGTAGGCAACAGACTACATAAAACAGAAGAAACCTTGAATTTGAGTAGTTTACATAAACTTCCTTCTAAACAGATACATGTGGATGCTGAAGACAGAAATGATGATGCCAGTGCCAGAAACATGAACACAAATGGTGTGCTGGGGAGCAGAGGTGCTTCAGCATCTGATGCTCGAAATCCACCCGCTGTGTGTTGTGGCAGTGCAAGTGGTGAGGATGCTGTAAAAGAACACTGTGACAATATGTCTGTCTTGGCTACTTTCAATTTATGCCCCCCCAAAACTGAAAGAGGAATAAATGTGGGTGACATGCACAGCAAGCAGCCAGAACAAGACAGGACTAAACAAACAGGGAATGCTACAAATCCAAGCCCCTCGAATGCTGAAACTGTATCTCCAGTAAAGGCTGATGGTCTTCAAACTGCTCATAAAAACCCCCCAACAGATAGAGCTAGTACAGATAAACCAATTCCATGCAAAAAAGTTAACAATGATACTCAGATACACTCCATCCAAAATGGACATTCCCTGGAGATTAATAATTCACCAAATAACACATCGTTAAAAGAGAAAAAAGACTTACTGCATAGTGCAGTTCCAGGAAGGAAGTTGGCTGAGGGTCACCTGAAAGAATCATGCTCTTTACCCATGAGAGCATCTGGAAATTTAGTAAACATAAGTGGAAGGTCATCCTTTGATCTTGCAACCTCAGATAAAAAAGTTGAGAAAACTCCAGTATACTTCAAGTTTTTAGACCTCAGTTCTTGTTCAAGAGTAAATCAAATGAGAGGTCAAGCCACATGGACTTCAGCTTCCAAGGACCCTTTCCTTTTGAAAGAGAAACTACCATGCTTAGTGGAAAACACAAAGGTTATTTCAAAAACTCAGTGTCAAAATCTCCGTGAAAATGTGGACGCAGGAGAAACAGGACAAGGTAAGAAAATAAGAATTTATGCTTTGAACCATATACTGAAGATACTTAGAAACATGAAAATGTAGAAAAATGTAAACCTGACATAGCAAAAAAATTGAAAGGTGGTATTTCTCTGTTTATAGTAGAAAAGCAACTAAACAGCTTTTGTTAGCTTAATTAGATTTTTCATCTCTTACTCTTGGCTCTTGGTTATTATTTGTTGAGCAATATTTTGCATATGCAATACAATAAATAGGAACTTTATTCCACGAGTTTCTAAATCATTACTGCAATGTGGAAAAACTGTATTTTAGGTTTCTTTTGCAATAAAATTAGCTGCTAGATTACCCCTATCTACCAAAACAGCCATTTCTAAACTCAATCTTTTACCAAAGTTATACAAGCATCATTTTTACTTCCACAGTAATCTGACTGATACATTTGCAGATGTTCCTCTACTTCAGTAACTGACAGTAAAGTATAAGTGATGCCTTCCTTCCTCACAACAGAGCTTGCAGGCAGATCCTGTTCTTAATGTATGCTGGAAGCTTAAAAAGGCAGATCTTTTGGGCTCTCAGAGAAATTAAAGCCCTCTTTGGTACAAAAATGGAGCCTTGGGTGCTTAGATGTTTCTCAGAAGAGCAGGATCCACAGGATAAGCTGTTTTGTGTCTACCTGAGGTTTTGTTGGTGTGGTGTTCTCAGCTTTGCCCCTTGAACATACCAAGAGCAGGATGGACAGCCAGTGGCAATGAGACAGAGAACCAGCAGGCTGGTTTCTTTACATTGTTCTGGTGATATGAATTTAGCTTTACAGGTAATTTTTTTCTGTACTTCTTGTCCTGCCTATGAATATTTGCATTTAGATGCACCATTTTTTGAAGTTCAGTTTCAAAAATATCTTTATCCTTGAAACAATAGTAGTGGTAGTAAGGCAGCAAGATCCTGATCTCAGATGGGACATTAATTCTTTTAATGCAAACTTTGATCTCTCTTTCTGTAAAATAAATGCATAGTTATGTGATGTTCTACATATATTTTTATTTTAAGAACAGGCAGCACTATCTGAAGTTCTTCCCTGTGTTCCTCCTCCTTTCCTTGTCAGAAATCTTTGTGTATGCAAATTACTAATTCCAAGAAGTGACTCCAAGAGGCTCATCCTGAGGTGTTGGTAGAGATTTTAATCTCATCTCCAAATGAGTTCTCTAGTGACCAGACTTGTTGGATTCTAGCAAAACTTCATGATGAGGATCTTGGTCTGCATTCCAGATGTGCTTCATTCTGCCTAATTTGGATAGGCCCCTACTTAGGCCTCCACCTGTTTGAGAGAGTAGAGAACCTTCTTGTCAGGGCACCTGTGGGTCGTTGTGGTACACTGCCCTGCAGCTCCCAACATTTATTGTGGTGGGGTTTGTATTGTCTTGTTTTCAGATCTCTTCCCAAAAGGCAAACCTGGAGTAGAATCCATGTGGAGTCTCCCTGCATTTTTTAAAAGTTTGGTTTTACTTATTGAAGCACAAACCATTTAGTCACCTAGAGGTGAAGAGCATTGGTGAACAAGCTTAGTAAACCAATTTTACTGCCTAACCATAAAGCAATTTACTGTTTACATCACTCTGGTTCCCAGAGAGCAGCCACTCCACATCAGAACATGGAGGAATGAACTGGGAATGGGATAGATCTTCCTGGCAAGTGCTTAAAAAAGAAAACAAACACCTAACCATTTTCCTCCTGAGATAAAATGACAGTATTCTTAAATAGCTGGTACATAACCAGGAAGTAATGTATTTTCATTGCAAAACAAAGATTTTATTATTGATGCAGTGATCAATAGTAAATCATAGATGCAGAGGCACCTGTATAGTGACAAAACAGCTCCTGTCTGTATTGTAAGTGTGAAAGTTTGCTTGTATTTTCACCCTGCAAGGAACTTGATAGTGCTTTCAGCAGCATCTACTGGCAGTGCATAAAGCCTCTGCAGGACTGGAGGGTTATACTTTGCTATGATGGTACCTTGGTAGGTGGCTATACCCTGCCCCCCTGAAACATTAGATACAGGCACTAACAAAAAGAGTCCTTATTTAAAATGCTTTTTGATTGGCTAGAAAGCTTTGTATTAAGAATGTCTTTTTTTTATTACAAGTCACCTTGGAATGTCATGTTCAGATAGCAGTAATTATGTATTTTATTCTCATTATCAGAAGGTGAGTAATAGTGTATTTAGTTAGAATATTTAGAATAAATACATCTTTTATAAATCACTATTGTATCATTAGCTTACATGTGAAAACAATATAAAACATTTTTAATCAAAGTAGAAAAATACCACATCTTCACAGAAAAAACAGCAGCAGAAGTAGGTGAAAGAAAAAAAATGAAGGGGAAAAGCCTACAACAGAGATCCAGTGATATAAAACAAAAATATTAGATTTTTTGAGATCAGAGGTAAACCAGTGTAGTTACTTTATAATTAGTGCCTAGAGACTAAATTGCAGTATTCACCATTTCCTTTTTGTCAATCAGGTTCTACCAGTTCCAACAGAGCTGCCAACACTTCGAATGCCTCCAGTATCCACCAAGACCCCCAGGGAGACTCTGGTGAAGAATGGAATGCTATAGCAAAGACTCTTTATGATTCCTCTTTTCCCACAGAACATGTAAGTCAATTAAAAATACTGCAGAGCAGACCTCAGTGAGCTAATTCCACAGATATTTGTACAACTGTATGCATCTGGATACTTTAAGGCTGAGTCAATCTCCAAAGTAATATCAGAAGGGCAACAAGACACCATTTTTCACAATTAGGGTTGATAGAAAGCAGCAGGAAAAAGTCACAGCCTATGAATCAAACAGATGCTAACCAGTCTGTTTGGGAGGGGAGAAAGAGGGTAGTTCATTGTGTACACTAATAAAAATCATCACCCACAGTAAAAGTAGGAGTTGAAAAAAAAGGAAAATAGTAGTATGCAAAAGTATAAAAACATTGTTTCATTTTACTTGATAGGACCATGTTATTTAAAAGAATCTGTGAAAGAATAAAAATTCAGCACCTCTATGAATTAGAGCCTCTCCCTTTAGCTTATGCTGCAGTTCTGTGATGCCCTGTTAGAGTTACCTTATTATTTAGTAGGATGACATTACACAAACCTGTAAAAGCAGAGACTCAAATAGAAACCTGTTGTTTCCCTGTAAGACAACTTCACTCAGGATGGCACCAGCAAGGGCTCATATTGCACTGTCAGATCTGTGTTAGACTGGAGCTTGTACAGCTGCAACTGCTGTACTAGAATTTGACCTAATGGTAGACATATTATTCAACAGTGATACAATAATTTACAGCTGCAGTTGACCTTTCCTTTCAGGAGAGGTTCTAGAGGTATTTCTCAGGCAGTTATGGCTGTCTCTGGATGAGGTTTGAGGTCAGGCTATATGGTGTTTTCAAGGGACGTCAGCAGACTCAATGCCATGAGCATTCACATTCTCTGAAATTCAAAACACTGAAGATCTAAATTACTCAACTTTCCTACCCTGACTCTGCCTGTGAGTGACACTGAGGTGGAGTTTTCACCAACACAGTCGTGTATTTACTGTGTTTCTCTCATGTTTTCTCGGAGATGGAGCCAGGAACTGAGTGAACTGCACTACCTACAGCAAAGCTGTGCTTCATTATCTGGCTGTGGTTCTGTCTGCTTTGTCACCTCCAAAGCTCAGCAAAAGCTGAGAGGGACAAGAACAGAGTACCTTGCTGGTTTCACCTCATTATTTTCCAAATACTTCCACATCTCAGCCTGGGGCATTGCAGACCACTCCCTTCTGTCCTCAAATCTGTCATTTTTATGACTGATAGGAAAAGGCTGTTGGGAGATTAATAATGAGCTGAACAGTCTTTTTTGCTGCCCAGTTGGTTTTGACTAACATGTATGACTTTAACTACAGCAGAGTTAAGCCTTCTGCAATTTTGAGCCATCTCATTCAACCACAGCACAGTACTCTGAAAAGGGATAAAAACTATTACCAAATGCTACAGGTGCACTTAGGATTCTAGTAAAATTATTAAGAACTCAAACATTAGTCTGTTCATGCCTGAGTACCAAGGTAAGGATGAGTAAGCAAGTCCCTCACTGTGCAATCACTGTTCAGCAATGAATGGTTTTTATACGTGCCCCACGTTACTCAGTGCTGGCATTAAACCCATTTAATTTGTATTTTGTTCTGAAAATGCTGTGGCCTTTTAGTTTGACAGCTGGGATTATGCTTTAAAGTTTTATTCTAAACCTGCTGGCACAGAACTGTAGTATAATTATACATATATTTATGTGACCTAACTGCAATTACTTGTCCAAAGAAGTCTAAATACTTGTCTTCAGTAAAATCCAAGTAACATGGTATGGCTGTATTTCACTGGAATTTTTTTTTTCACATGTGGAAGTCCAAAACAAAGGGTTTTTTCTTGGATTATTAGTACAGGACAGGTTCAGCCCCACATAGCAATCTGTAGAGATTTTGACTCGTTGCTGGCAATAAAGTAGGATCTATTTCTTGGTGAGGCCTTAGGAAAAAAGCATGAGAGAATTTAGAGGTTGAAAATTTTACTGCTCAAATGGAAAAGTTGCTTATGGAGAGGACAGTTATTGACCTGAAGCATCAGGATCTTTATCTGCATGGCAGTAACATGGTTATGAATGCAACAGGCTAAGTGACCAATTTGCATCAACCTTATTACTGGTGATATTTTCAGAAATGCTTGTGCCCTGGGGAAAGAAAGTTTCAGCATAAAATTCATGTGCTAAAATAAAGATAGGCTCAATAAAGACATGGTTGGCTTACAGTTGGTTGGGGCACTGTTGTCTAAAATTAAAAAAATAATTGAGCAGAGGGGGAAGGCCTCACCTTGTGATCCTGGCAAGAGAATTATGCCACCAACCAACCAGAGTACAGGATGTCACCTTGCAGGTCCCCAGGGTGCCCTGCAGCACTGGCTCAGGCAGGGGCTGGGCTGTGTTGGCCTCCCTATGAACCACAGGAGCTCAGACTGAAAGTGGGGAACTCTTCCTTGCAATGCAAGTTTTCTGCTCATTGAGCAAAAAACTGTTTCCCTACAGCGTTGCCATCTGTCTTTGATTTGGATAGATAGGAAGCATCTATCAAATAGTAATTAAAACTATTAAAAGAACAAAAAGAACTTAACATAAAAAAGCCAACCTATTGCAGGCCTTGCATTAATGATGTTTGCTTTCTAATCTATACAGCAAAGTGGAGAGGGAGTTAACACTATAAACCTCATGGGTTTGGGTTTTGTTAATCAAATGCTTGCATAGCCATAGAAATGTCAATTGCAACATTAAATTCTTTAATTAAGCTATTTATTTTGCTAATCTGCATTCTAATACAAGGTTGTCTTTTTTAAATCATACTCTTGTACAAAGTCTTATGTTAAGGTTTAGTTTATAAAAGTGTATTTGTCATTATCAAGTTTTCTGAATTAAATATGAATCAAGTACTTCAAGTTAAAACATATTTTTTCCAACTGGTTTATCTTCCTGTTCACATTTCCTTGCTTGCTTAATGCTCAACAAAATCCAATGCTCTGAACCTTTGTACCTGAATTTCACTAGATTATGTACTGCTCCTTTTGTATTCTCTCAGGTGAAAGAAGGATTTGCTGCTTTACAGCACAAGCAGAAGTCTTGTCCCATGATTGTAACTCCAGCAAGGATTGAAAAAGCACTCAGAGATGAGGACAGCCCTTCTCCTCATAACTGCATCACACAAAACCAAATAGACATTGAGAAATTCCTCAATTTGGAGAGACTTCATTCCACAAAAAAAAGAAAGTATGAAGAAGGCCAATGAAAATGAGTGTCAGGAGATAAGCAGGTCTTTCAGGCATAGTCAGAGCACAAATCTGCAGAGGTATTCCTACAGAATGTGGTATATTGGTGTACTTTCATGTTTAATACAGCATATAAAAATTTCTTTATGTTCAAAAATGGATACAAGTCCTACTAACAATGTTAGTTCTATTTCTGCAGTCAAATTCAAGTTCCTATTGGCTTTGCCCAAAGTTATAAAGTTCCTAAGTTGACACTTCAATACATGTTAAGTAAAACTGATTACTTAACTGTACCCTACTAAAGTTTTGGCTGAAATAGTTCAATTCACTTTCTCTGTCAGACTGCTCAGTTTTCAAGCAAAATCCACTGTTTCAGAATACAATGGTTTCTGCAACCAAAACTGCTTCAAGCAGTTCTAAGTGGCAGGAGAACAGAAAAATCTTCTGCTTACCTTTACTGCCACATTATTTAAATCTATCTGTTGTAGTTGATTCTGTATCAGTGAGGTCTCTTTCAGCACTGAGGCATCGGGTTACAGAGATAAGGCAGCAGATCTGGCTTCATAAAGCTTCACTTCTAGCTGGGTCACATTTCTGCTCCCTTGGATATCAGGGAAATTTTCTCTTACTTTACAATTCCTTGCATTACCAAACCTGCTTCACTTCCTCCCCACACTTCTTTCAAAGAAAATCCTCATACTGTAAACCTACACCTGAACAAAAGAAGCATAACCAATATGGCCAGTTTGTTGCTGCTAATTATGTAAGAAAATCAACAGAAGATATTTTTGCATGTTGGTTTTATTGCTGTTTTCTTTTTGTGTTGCAATTTAGAGTATTTAGCTTGTTTAAACCAATTGCATACATTTTTTAGAAACTTTCACAAATTGTCAATGTTTTGAATAAAATTTATCTATACTGATATTAGTAGGTCAAAAAAAATTTCTTAGGTGTCTGAGAGACTGAGGAGACTGTTTTTCACTTGATTCAAATTTTGTTTCCAGGTGTTTAGGGTGTCATACAATTGCTGCCACTGCTGCTTTCCAAAAGTCCGGTGTGTGCTGTGACTAGAGAAGTAAAACAAAATTGGAAGATTATTACTAGATGTCACACTCTCCTAATAATTCTTTTATAGCACTACTTCACTCTCACAAGCAAGTGGGAAAATTTTCATTTTCTCTATAGAAAAGGCTTCCCTTGACCAGTTAAAGAGAATTCTGTAGCCTTCCCAAATATTTAACACAACAACAGTCATTAGTATTCCTGTCACTATTAGGTCATTAAATGAAATGTGCTGGAAAGTAGGACTCTTTCATTAAATAAGCTAATCACATTCAGTGTGAGCTTTAATAAAATTATGATAAATAGCAACTATTTAACTACCAGGAACTGATAGGAACAATACCTTGCTTCTAGTTAAAATATTCTACAAATGTAAGTGAAATAATTAGAACACATCAAGTTCTACAAAATGCTGTGAAGAATTAAGTCTTACCTGACAACTACTTTCCTCTGTGTCTGATCTATTTTGCAGTACACCATCTTTGTCTTTACAGCTGCAAAAAAACAATGCTGTTTTGAGCAACATTTTCATGGTAGTGCAAAGGTCCTAAGCTGCATAAAAACTGTTCAGAAGTAGATCAATACAAACATAAGAACAGGGCAGTTCACTCAGTATGTTTTGCTGTTGGTTTTAACAGCCTGGCAGGCAGAAAAGCAAAATGATGTAACAAGATGAAGGTCATGCACGAATCCCATTGTTTGGTGCCAATCTATTAAAGCAATATCCTGTACAGTTTTTATGAACTTCTCTCCCCTACAAACACATCCTGTTTTAATGACAGCAAACAAAACCAGATGACAGATTAAACCCACAAACAATTTATTAGTTCTATAAAGAATTACATGAGATACAGTTCCCATCACTGAGAAGAAAAACACTGTTTAAAACCCCAGAGTTAGTCATGTCTTTAAGCATGAAGCTGTGCAGCTCTATCTTGTAAAAGAGAAATGAAAAGATGATATTTTTATGAATATTCAGCATTATCTTAGAAGACTCTAACTGCTAATGAGCTGTGTGTGAAGGGTGGTACTGCAGTTCTTACCGTCGATAACAAACGCTTCTACATCATCAGCTCCGATCTGAAGTTCCTGTTGCATTGTGTCAAATGATATTTCTTTATTCTCTACAGCCATTCCCATGAAAGTAAGTAGCCTCATTTTTGCCATATTGTGTTCATGCAACAAGCCTGAGTAAAATGTTGATAGTTTAATTAATTAGTTAATTATAATTCATATCAATAATTTGGTTTTCATGTTATTTTTACTATATATACTCCCAATAATTTAAAACTTATTTTCACATAAAAAAATATCCCACCTTTCCTTATCAATAGTTTGAGGTAAAAGATCAAATTCTGCATTTTCTTGTCTTTTGCTAAAATAACTGGTTTAGTTGTGAATTCATCAAGACAATACATTTTTACTGAAAATTACTATCTACAAAAGTGAAGTGAATAGTTTTTTTTTTAACAGTAAAAGCATTATTTTAATAGAATTTTTGGTGGTGAGCAGGTGAATTTTTCAGTTGCATCACCTGAAAGAACAGCAATGCAACAACAAATGGACAATACGTGGTTGGTAATTTCAAAACCTTCTTCCAGCCTCACCGCTCACTCTCACGTAGTTCCTGGAAAATAAACCTCTCACAGTAATGGTTTGGGAACTTAACATTGTGGTGCCAGAATAATGTGTTTTGGTGCTGAATTGACTGTACATACAACACAGGGAAAAAAGCATCATGAGTCCCATGTGTGCTTAACAGCATCCAGCGTGGCAAGAGAAGTGCTCTCCAGAAACAGTGGGACAGGTGTTGGAGTCAGGTTACATCTTTTACATGACTGCATGAATGGCAACACAAGGAACTGAGCCAAGGGCTTGCACATCTAAATCAGAGACCATTTTCCCAGAGAAAAGTCTAGGCCAACCAAAAAACATTGAGATGAAACAAGGCATTTCTTAATCCCAAAGTCCATGGGGTACCAACTAAGATCCAGTGGAAGTTTCTTCAAAATGAATGTCAGTCATTTTGTTTCAGAATGACATTATAATCATTCACATTGCTTCAGTAAATATTTAAGTTTGGAATTTATAACACCCATACACCAACAGGAAAGCGCATTAGTGCAGGGCATCATGTTGTGTTAATTATCTGTAATTATGATGCAGGTTCCCTATTTGGCACCGATTCAACAAAAATGAGATCACCATAATTCATACGAACGAGGAGCACCAGCAACTATACCTAACTGGGTTTAATGAAACTCTACAAGCATCAAAAAATCAATTAGCACACATTAACCCTAATTAACAAATGCAAATGAGATGCTGATTAACTTTCCGAAAAGACTGCTGATAATACCAGATTAACTGTGGCCATGTTAGGGCGATGCAGTTGACACAGATACTGCTACCGCTGGCCTAAGTTGTCAGCATTAATAACACAACAAATTGTAACAAACTGATGCCACCTGTAGGAGCCTTTGCTGCAGAGCTTTTCTGAGCCAGTTCTAACTGGTCCTGATCCAGGAAAGGCTGCATTTACAGCTGATGCTCTACTGCCACTGAAATCCTATTATTAAATAGCCTGTCTTTTAAAGCCTGGTATCTTGGCAAGTTATTTAAAAAAAATCTCTAAAGCATGGTTAAAAATTTGGGAACAGATCATTTTTGAATGCCTCCTCTAATAACTGAATTGTTGTCTATACCAACTGCCCTTGTTTTTCAGAGGCTTGGCTGAACCACTCAGTTCCCAGCATTACCATCTATGCTGCCCCCAAATCTCTGCTTGTCCTGTACTCAAAGACACACAGAAGTTCTGAGTGCACCACAAAGCAGGTGAGAAATCAAGGTAAGTGGAAGACAAGGCTGTCCTTCAAAACAGTTACACAGATATTTAAGGATTTTACTGAGATTATCAGAATCCTTGCAAAAGAAATCACAACTGTTGTGTATTATACAAATAATGCTACGTATGTGTAGTTAATCTTCCATAAAGTTATTCAAATGTCAGTGTAACAGCATTTTCAGCAAATACTTCTGTGGACAAATAATTAACCGTTAAGCCCAAACCCCACTTTCCCCTGAGAAAGAAAAAGCATAAGATGTCTGCACAACTAATGTTCAAATACATGTGACAGAAAGTACACTTATCCTACATACACATTTACAAGCTCCCAAAAACTTGCTGCCAATTTTGTCCACCAAAAAAATCCCATGGATATTTCCATCATTTTAATACCCAAAGGACCACCATTTTAAACCTCTGAGGGTAATTATTCTCAGAATTGTATCACACTCCATTAAACAAAATAATGCATGTGTTAAAGGCTGCAGTAAACTCTGTTTTGTCAAAACTATGCCTTTCCTCAAATGCATTCAGCCAGTGTTCAAGTGTCATTTCAAAATCAAAGTTATAAAAAAAAAAAATCGTATTTTTATGGAAACATTTATTCATTACCAATATGTCAAAACCTTAATGCAGTAATAAAAAAATCTGCATCATTGAGCAATTTCTGCATTGTCACTGACCCCTGTCCTAAAAAGCTGGAATATAAAAAACGTAATTTTAATGCCTGCAATAGCTTATGAACCAGTGCTCCTTTGAAACAGTCAATTACACATCAATGGGGGAGTGTCAAAGTGTTAATTACTACTCCTTTTTTCCACAGTGTGTAAATAAAGAGGGTGCTGACATTAACATTCCATCACATTGCTTCATGTGATGAAACAAATTAACTGGGACAGAGTGTGGCTTGCCAGGTCTAATGCATCAGCACACGCAGACACACACTCACACTGTTTGTATGGCTCAGCTTACTGTTCAGGAGAAGTATTTGCTGTTATAAAGTTACTCATAATAAAAAAAATATTAGGAGATTTAGACAAGCTGGTGACTTAATAAAGCTGTGATATCTGGCCTAGCCCTGAGTATCAGTGCACCAAAGCTCACCTCCTTAAGAGAAAAACCAGTGGGTAAAAACACAGTTCTTCCAAGCCCATAAAACAGCTTGGCTTAGTAGAACAAACCAGTTAGATGGTCCATTGATGACCTAGCAGAGGTTATACAAACTCTAATCCATTCATATAAATTCCTATTAAATTTCCTTGGCTTCAATATGGCTCAAAGGGAAGCACTTTGTGGCTCCCATATCTTAAGCCACATAAATAGTCAGAAATGTAATGATCTGAAAACTTACCAAGGGAGTCAATGAAGTCTTTGTTGTTCTGATAAAACTTGACATAGGATGCTAGTTTAGCACTTACAAAAATTGTCAAAAGCTAGAAGATGGAAAACAAATACAAGAACAGTTTAAATATTATCTTGGTTTCCCTCCCTGCAGGCTGGACAGATATAAATATAAGCTATTTGTACTGAACCCAAGAATAAATTGTCAAGAGCTAAAAATTCTGTCTCCTGTCAATAGCTGTGGGCAATCTGTGCTGAGCTTATTTCCTTTTCTCAGACTTGAAAGGTAGATTTGCCACACAACTCACGTGAGGGCAGGACTTGTAACTGAGTTGCTTAAACTTTGAAAGGAAACATTCACAAGCCATTTTTTTTAATTCTAAAGACATTAAAAGAAATAAGACATGGCAGCTCAGGATTACTGACAGATAACTATTCTAATGGATTTCAAAAGAAACTAATAAAACAAAGGGCTCTAGAGGTAACAAACCATCTTGCTGAAAACAAAGCTACTTACATCATGAATGAGTTCTCCTTCCAAAAATTTGACTGGTTTTAAGGCAAGAAGATGATCAAAGAGAAAGGTATTTGGATCCTTCAATGCTCGTACAATACATCTAGTTAGAAAGGAAAATGCTTACTTTTAAAGCAATACACATTCTTATGACTAAGTGCAACTCCATTTGTTCCTTGCTTTCTAGGAAACACTCAAGAGTTTTCACTGTTCTTAAATGTAAGACATGGCACATTCCAATCTTAACCTTCATTTTACAGATGGAAAAAACAAGGAACAGGAAGCATTAAGTAATTTGCCCCCAAATGAAATGTGCCAGGTGGTAAGACCACAGGTCACCTACCGTTTCCATCTATGCATTTATTTCCAGCCCAGCCTTCATTCCTAGAGGTATTTTTACTGTCCTCCTAAAATTTCACAGCATCAAGTCGCTTAAGAAGATTAATTATACTTGAATACATGACACAAAACAGCGGAAACCCCAACACCAACCAGTGCAAGGCCTATGATTTATTGGTTGCAGCTCCAGACTCTAAACAGCACTGTGTGTTTCTGGGGCTCCAGATGAAAGCTTTTGTCAGCAGCACATCAGAGGCCTCAGCGCGCTGCTCGCCGACAGCCCAGCCCACGGCCCTTCCTCACACTGGAACACCAGGAGAACCCACACTCTGCATGGACACAACACAACAACCAGCCCTGGGCACACATGAACAGGCCACAGGTCGCTGAAGGGTACCCAGAGAAGTTTTCACTTATGCACAGACACTCTGATTTTCAAAAGGAGTCATCCTGATTTTCCTCCATGGCTAAGTATAAACAACTCCCTGGAGAACTACTGGTTGTACAGATCTGGCAAAGCTACACAACTTACTGAAGAACTAATTCCTAAGAAAAATCATGATGGTTAGAATGTCAAAATACAAGCTTTTTCTCATTTTAGCCAGCAGGGAAAATAGTTATGAATCAATTTAGTACAACTTGTCCAACAATAAGTTTATTTCTCTGCAGTTCTCATCTTTCATACTTGCCCATAGAGAAGAGCACAAGAATGTCTTTTCAACAGAAAGTAGTATTTGAAAAGCACACTCAAGGTTAAATAATTAAACATGCACTAAGTAAAAAACCTGAAATAAAGGATACCAGTTCAAATTTGGATTGCACAGTTGATGTAAACAAAGTCCTTATGCAAGGCTGATCTCTCAGCAGTGACCAGAAATGCTCCTGTGCACTTGCACACTGGAGTAAACCTGGCTCTGCCCAGAGACAACCAACCCTGCTGCAGACTGCACAGATAAACTCTCACTGAGCCAGCAGTGCTACAGGACAGAGGCTGTGGCAGAGCCTTTGCCTGCCAGGCCATTCAATACTCTAAATAGTAAGGCAATCCAAACAGTTTGTCAGTTGAGGAAAAGCTACTTTTAAGGGAACTGGGAAGTCAGTATTACCTGTGAGCATCAACTCTAGCCTGGGAAGCATTATCCTCTGTGTAACTTCCCAGCAGCTCCACCATTACTTTTGCTGCAGTGTCACTATAGAAAGGAAAAAATAAAGTTACCTCAGAATTGCTGAAAAAATAGTTCAAAGAAGACACTCAAATATTTAAATAATTCCATTATGATGTTATAGGTCACATTAAATTACACTTGAAAAAGATGTAGATGATTCATTTTAATTCTAGTAGAGAGAACAAATTAACTAGATGTACTCTTTCAATTCTTGTTCTACAAAATGTTTATCTTCACCCTTCATTTCATTCTCTTAAATTGATAAATTACCTGCTGGTTATGGAAAAGCTTTCTGAGCTAGGAACAGCTTTATATGGTTCACTAGAATGCTCCTCTTGTGCACATCTGGATTTAATCATTGCAGAATAAGTAGCGCTGCAAAGTTTATTTCAAATGTAAAATGGCATATCTTAAGGAATATTTATGGTCAGGAAAATGACTGTATAAAAGCTGCTTTCTTCTTTCACAGAATCTCTCTTCAAGTATTCAGAGCTGCTCATTTTACTGACACAATTACACAGCAATTAGATTGGTTCAGGCTGCTGTGAAGGAGATTCCAACACTGCTCCGACAGACAGACCTTAGAAAAACAACTCATTCTCAGGAAATCAGGTAAACCTACAGCCTTGTCTATCCAGATTATTTTGTAAACAACATCACTGTTACTGCAAACTAGCTCTGAAACTGCTACCGTGTCATTTAACAGAGTTTGAGTTATTTTCCCTTAACAGTTGTTACCACTAACGAGGTCCTGATGCTTTTTACAAAATTTTCAGAAAAAAAATGTACACACAAATTGCTATTTCCTATTTCTCATGGAATTCTTGTTAACTCTTACACTAGAGGGCTGTGACAGTTCTTCTTACAGAGAGGAGATTTTGCTGATGCCATGTCACTACCTCCTTTGAACAAGACAGGGTAGACAGGACCAAAACTCCAAGTGAGAGCACAGCACAGCTCAGTACTGTGAGCCTGTGCTTTGCACAAGCCTCCCATGCACAGACACACACTGGCCACCACCTCCCCAAGGGGTTCTGTGTCAGTGGGGCCAGGCTGGATACAGCTCTCCAGAGCACACTGAGTTGCACTTAAAGTAGCTCATTTGCACATACAGCTAATTTTGCCATGTGGTCTAAAAGCTCACACAATTTTCCTTAAAAAAACTGAAGGAGTAAAGTTTCAATTTGCATTCAATGGCATAAATTGCACAGGGAAATAACTAACCAACATAACACACCTAGTATGTCTATGCTGTGACAGAGGTTTAACCCATATAGCAGCACAGGTCTGAATGGCTTTATAGTACAGTAACAGTATCTTTATATGGGTATGTATTTTAAATCTCACCATGCTACTGTTTGACAACCACTCTGTTGGAGGGAGAGGTTTGTTTGTTTGTGTAGAGAATTTACCAAATCTCAAAGATGTGCAGTACAAATATTAAGACATCATGGGCAACATCATATACAATCTGAATGTACGTACAATTAAGACAGTTTGTGCCCAAGGCAGGGGAATTTTCTATAGGTCCCAGAACCATGTTCAGGGATGTAAGTTTGAATGAAATATCTGTTTTAAACCTCCAGCAGAAGGTCAGCTTATGTTTTGTGGTGGCAACCAATATTGATGAAGAGGAATTGACAGCTCTGTATCAGTGAAAAAAAATAATTTAGATAATTTTATATATGAAAGCAGCATTTGCATATAAATAAGTCCATGACAGACTATGATTTCAGCACTGGTGAAATCTTACCAACACCAGGTGTTGTAGTGAAGACAAAGGACCAGTCTAATACAGACACTGTGTAGACATTTAAACAAAGAGTCTCAGCTCATGTGCTATTTTCAACCCAACAATACACAACTCCTTATTTAATACAAGCTTTCAGTAGCTGTTCTAGTACACTTCAGAGATATGTTACAGTTTTCTGGAACTTTTCCTCTCCTTTCCCTTAGGAGCAAAAATTGAAAACTATCATTTAACTAATTTCAAATAGTTTTGGTGTTTTGTTTTGTTTTGTTTTTTTTTAATGGGCAAGGAGTGGAATCTTTCACCTGCATCTCTAGAAAATATCAAAAGGCTACAAGACAATCACTTCCAAACTTCCCTTGCTAAATTCTTGTAAGCCTCAGCAAATAAGGCAGGCCTTTGGTCTTCTTCATTCTATTCAATGTCAGATTACTACCATAAAAAGCAGTAATACAGATCACTATTTTACTACAGCTCATTGGTAAATGTATCTCATCTAAGATGCAAATGTGAACATTTTTTCTAGCAAGGCAGGTTGCACAAGTGTTCTTGACTCCACCTGCCAGCCGAGATGCATTACTTGACAAAAAGCCAGTGAGAACTGAAGACTGATGGTAGATAAAAGGAAGGAAAAAAACACAACAAGGCATTCAGAGACTTAGTAAGATGTTGGAATCAAGTCCCTCTACATTACATGATATTAAATGCAACTAAAATGAAACAAAACAACTACTTTGCAGGTGCCTGACATGCTGAGCTTTTTGCTGCAGGTATTAATAACCAGACCTGCCAGACCTGTTTGAATTTAACTTGTGTAGGATGAATGCTGCTCTGAATCCTGCCACGTCAGTGGCAGAGACCAGCTGTAAGCTGCACCAGCTGGAAAAGATTTAATGCAACAAGCTTTCACTTGACACCATAGGAAAAGGGACACCACACAAAACATCTCCATCATTTACTTTTCAGGAGCTACCAAACTATTAACTACCAACTTATTCACTGGGAGAAAGCTACAGAAAACCATCTCTTTACCATATTTTCAGACATAAACAGAAAACATTTGTTTTCAACAATGCAATTATTTTCCCTTGATTAAAACCAACATGGGAACTGAGGTGTAATTCTTCCTACTTATTTTTCAGTTTCTACTTATCTTCTCATACTGCCAGATAGAGCAACATTCCTGAGTGCTACAGCTGGAATGCTGCTGTGAGTTTCCCATACTATTGCAAACACTGCCCACTGATCCAGGAGAGCGAAGCAGGGCAAAGGTGCCAGGGTCACTTCTTGTTTTCTTTTGTGGAGAGAAGTGCAAGTGCTCTGAAACACTGCTCTGTTCAGTGCACAGCTTGTTGCAACTGATGGTAAGGACACTGCATGAAGGAGTAGTATCTTAGAGGGTTTGGGGAAGGTTTTAATGCCTAACCTAAAAATATCACCTGTGACTGGTAAGCAAAAAACATTTAGTAGCAAGGTTACTGGTAGCAGTGGGAAAAAAACCTGGAAGTTTAATCCACTGATTTGATAGGAAGACTACCTAAAAATAGTTAGCTATTGATTATAAGAATCAGTTAAAACTTCACAACAAATCAATAGAATGAGAGTGTTTAAAAGTAGGAGCATTATTAGTGTAATATTTCTGAAACAAAGCACTAAACCATGGCTAAGATCTGTGATTAACATTTCTGAATTTATTTTGACCATCTGAAATCTGCCATACAGTACTGTCGGTGCAGCAGCATTTTAATGTTACAAACAGGAACTCACACTAAGGTAGCTGACAGAGTACCACTCCATGAGGATTAGTCACCCCTAAACTGAGGTTAGTTAAAGATGATCCTGCTGTGCTGATGAAGCATTTCCAAGCTAGAATTTCAGCAGACCAGAATAAGTCAACTCTCTTGACAGAAGGAACTCTTCTCCACTCATGACAGCTTCACACTTGCCTTTTCTAACCCCTGGCAAGGGTTAGGGTCCAACCAACTGTGCAGTCACACAGAAGCTACACCAGCACAAACACAAGTAATGGCAGCTGGAGGGGACAGGCAGGGACAGGGGGTACAGGACAGAACTGCTTCCTTCTGCAGCAGCAACAGGTTATGCAAATTTGGGAAATGCAAGTGCAGTTCTGGTACCAGTGTGAGTCAGCAGTGGAGAGGTCCTGATGCTGCCTCACTATAAACATCAAACAAAGCTTAGAAAACTAACTCAGAAAAAGCAGAGTGAAGGGGAAGGGCAGGGGGAAGCAACACAGACCCCAACCACGTGCCCATCCCAGTCTACAGGGACAGTCTAGAAAGGCTCAAACTGTTGTGGCACCACATGCTGAAACCACTGGACACCAGCCCATCTGTGCAGCCCTGGCCAGTGCAGTCAATGCACCATATCACACCTGCAAGATAAACTGATGACAGCTCTCAGTTAAGACTTGCATTAATTTACAGGCACGATACACACAGGATTCCTTCACATGCCAGAAGACAGTGGTCTGCCAAGTTTGTTAGATCAAAGATGATCCAGGATAATAATTCAAAATGGCCAAGCAGGCATTCTGTGGACATTAATTTCCATGATTAGTGGAAAGCTCAGTCCTAAAGGTAATGTTTACATAAAAAGACTGATTCTGTTTGCTGTGATTGATAAGCCTCCCCATATCATTAAGCAAGAGATAGCACTACCATGCACTCAAATGTCAAGTGTAATTAAATAATAAACTTGGCATAATGCTCCAATGCTCTAAGATTAGTATTTATAGAAAGGAATAGTGTTATTTTGGGAGTCTGTGGTTTGCAGCTAATTCACTACCAACTTTAATTTTCTTGGGAACACTGGTTTAATAAAAGTGCTTAAAAACATTAAAAAACCCACAAGTGTATTTAGATTGAATTATCAGTAAAGGCTAATTTTAAAAGTGCTGTGAGAAATACTCTCCTCATAGATCACCTACAGCACATCAGGTTAAAAAACACAGTTATCTAGTATCTATGACTCATCTTTTATACCTTTTCTTGCAGTCTACTAGGACATCATAGAGCAGTCTCAGAAGAGTATGCTTTTTCTCTGTGGCCAGATTCCAGTCAGAAATCCATTTTCGGACCTAGATAGAATTGTAAGTGAAAAACAAGCATTGGGGAAAAGACTTAATTAACACTAGTAGTATTTTTCATTTTCTCCCTACCAGAAAAGGATTGAAAATATCTTGCACAGAGATTTATCTTTTAGGTCCTCTGACTCTCAGGCTCTCTGTGCAGAACCTGAAGTTTTCCTGTGAGAAGCCTGTGCTCTCCATGCTGCTTCCTAAATAAGGATGTGTGAGTCTCATACACTGACTCCAGAGCGAGAGACAAGAACTTGACTCCTCTTTCCTGATCAAAGCATCTCCCTTTGATTTCTATCACAGGAATGAAACAGACACCTCTAACTACGATCGGCATCAGAAATGAAAAATAAAGAGCAACTTCACTCAGATTCTGTAGACAGGCCTTTAAAAGATAAATTCTGTAATGTGCATTTCTTAATTAGAGTAATAGAATGGTTTGGGATGGCAGGAACCTTAAAGATTATCTAGTTCCAACTCCCCTGCCATGGGTAAGGATGCCACACACTAGATTAGGGTGCTCAGAGTCCTATCCAACCTGGCCTTGGAACACTTCCAGGGATGGGGTATCCACAGCTTTTCTGGGCAACCTGTTCAGTGTTTCACCCTCCTCACCATCAAGAATTTATCTTAACATCTAAAATCTTAATCTCTTCTCTTTTATCCTAAAACCATTACCCCTTGTTATCACTATTTGCCCACATCAAAACTCACTCCCCCTCTTTTCAATAAGCCCCTTTTAAAGTGGAAGGCCACAATAAGAGCATTCTCTTCTTCAGGCTGAACAATCCTAATTCTCTCAGCCTTTCCTCATAGGAGAGGTGTTGCATTTCTCTAATCCTCCTCCTGGCAGTATCACTAGGCTCTGGCATACTGTAACAGAGACTGTGTGTATCAGCTCTGACTAACATTCAGTCAGGTACAACATGGTTAAGGCCACAGCTTGAAGGGCCACATGAATTACCTGATCTAGTTCAGTTGGAATGTACTGGATGGCACCACATGACGAGGCCACTTTCAGAAGGCTGCAGTACACTGTGTACCTCACAGGAGTGTTCTTGTCCATGCCATGGAAGAGATTGCTCAGGCTACACCACAAACAAGGAACAATGCAGTTAAAGAGGTTTCAAGAAGCATTACTGGAGTGCAGATAAATGTTCTATTAAGACACATGCTAATACAAAGCACCTGGTGGCACCTTATAATGCTGATGAATTTTAACAGCTTCCAGTTTTGTAATCGTTTTAAGCACACAAGCTAAAAACTATGCATTTTAATTTTAATTTTCTAATACCCAAGAAAAAAAAATCTGTTGGTACTTCTATTTTATGATATGAAAAAAAAAATTTTAAAAAGTGCTTCCTGCAAGAGACAGACAGCCCACACTTCGATTGAAAGATGTGCAAGATAATCCTTCCTCTTTACAGACACAATTACTTTGCAAGGTACCACTGTCTCACTTTCCTCTGTACAATACTTACAGCTGCAATCTAAGAGATGGGCGCTCTCCTTCCCGAAATTTTACCAACTTCTCACACAGGTTTTCAATCAGTGCTTCTTGTTTGTCAGGTTCCAGGATAAGAAGCAAAGAGACTACGCTGTTCATCACACTCTCAACATCTGCATGAAACAAAACATTCAGCTGTAGAAAACTGCAAGCAGCAATCAGCAGCAGCTACCTCGTGCTGGAGTTACTTCTGCTATGAGTGATTATTTTCCAGCAGCAAGAAGTGTAAAAGAGAGAAAATGCCAAGATAACCAACCAGGGTATTCATCAGAATATACCAGAGACTTGGCTCAGGTGGTTTAACACCAACACATCTCCATGTAAGGCAAGAATTACCACTCTAAGGTCAACAACAAATGTGGTATTTGGTATCACCCTCACTCTGAATTCTGTTTACACATAAGAGAGATCAGAAGAACTTCAGGTTTTGGTCTTAAAAACAGTGGATTCCTCCTGCACATCCAGAAAACTGCCCACAGTTCTACAGTGAGAATACCAACACCCAGTGCTCAACTACAGTAAAACATTTCACTGGTACAAGGGATTCCCAGACCACAGGGAAAATGCCCACCAAGAACAATGAAATACATTCAGAATCCTCCCCAGCTCCTGTTTTAAGTGTAGTGTTCCATCCTTCCCAAACAGAACAGACAGGTTTTGTCTTTCCTTTTCAGTCTGCCCAAATATCAGTCACACAGAGGCTAAGAACAAAACTCATTACATACGGAAAATATTTATTCCCCAAAATGACATCTGAGCATCAAAAAGCAGAGCAGTATTTTCTCCTCATCTGCACACAGTAGAAAGAAACATGAAAAATAACCTTAAGTTACCCTTCTTAGATGAACCATGCATTCTTTCAAACAACACACGCTGCTCATATTAGCAATTGATTTTTTACATGTGGAAGTTTTAGATGGAATTTGTGTATTGGGACAGATGGCAGCAGGCACAGGAAGACCACTGAAAGCTACTGCAGCATTATCAGTGTAATTAAAAAGTATTAGTGCAGTTTCTAAGGACCTACAGCCCTAACTCAAAAAGTTACTGACTAGTGAAAATCTTAATGCCTTCAGACAATAATAATCAGTTAATGTTTAAGACTTAAAACTTCTATTTACAGATGTCCAGTCCTAATTTTTGTTACTTTAATTTTTCTTTATCTGCAGCATCACAGCCATTAAGTGACAGTAAGTCTTATTTTTATAATACTTTTTTTTTTCTCACAGGGAAAACCCTGCTTTGCATACAGCTCGATACGCCCTCATTACAAGCACAGTCAAGCTCGATTTCTGACTTCTTCAAAGGGCTGTGGATGTTTGGAGGAGGGAGGAGCAGAGTACATGCAAATTTTCTGTGGCACTGATGGAAATAAGCAGTTCCAGCTCTATGAAGGTGCATGGCTTGTGTACTAACACGTGCCACACACTTCTAAATCCTGCCAGCTGTTATGTTTGAAAGCACTGATGGTGGTACGTTCTGCAAAACCACGAAGATTTAAAGGTGCAAACCTTTGTCATCCTCCTTCAGGCACACATCACACACTTCAATAATCTGTGCCAAGTCCACATGAAGTCCACCTTCAGCGTTTTCTTCAGAGATTTCTGCTCCTTTGGATTTCAGGTAAGCTCGCAGTTCTGCAGCCTTAGAAAAAGAAAGACAATACAAAACAAAACAGTTGTTTTGTGAACAGCAAGGTTAAAGTATTTAAGTTTCTTACAGATTTTTGTTCTGCAACCATTCCTGTGCCCCCAGCACTCACTCACTCACACTTCCTACCACCCTGTACCCCCCCAACACTCCCTCTCCTCCACTTCCAGGTGTAACCCCAACTCAGGGCCAGAGGCAGCACATGCTGTGGCTGGTTTGTCAGTGACCGAACAGGTCACACAACTGCTGGACTTTCTCAAAGTGTGAACACATCACTCACAACTGGCTACTGCACAGCAGGCCTGCTAAGGTTCTGTGACTAAGATGCTTTCGTACGACTATTATCTTTCACTCTCTTTGAAAACTTCAGGTAAACAGTGAAACTCTTTAGTTGCTTCTTCACCAGAAAAGGATGGTATAAACCAGAAAAAGGGTCTACAGAGGGCAGAACTTACAGCCTTCACACAGCTTAGAGACAGCTCCCAAAATAACCATAGAATGGTTTGGGTTGGAAGGGACCTTAGAGATCATCTCATTCCAACTCTCCTGGCACGGACAGGGAACCTTCCACTAAACCAGGTTGCTCAGAGCCCTCTCCAACCTATGACTTGCCTTACACTGTCAGGATTTAAACCTGCACTAAAAAAAACACCTTTGCCTCAGCGACAGGTCTAGGCATTAACTTCACAATCCATGGTTTCAGCAGCAGAGCCCTAAAACTCCAGGAACAACCACAGAACTTCTGGCACAGACCAGGATGCTGCTGTGACAAGCACCACTTACATCAGGTTCCCTGCCAAATCCTTACAGAAACGTAACACACAGCTAAATGCGCCGGGACCCTTTAATGACACCAAGTGTCACCTACATCGCGTTCAGAGCCAAAACATTAAAGAACTACAACACAAATCGAGATGCTCCGGGACCCTTGGCTGCACCAAGGATGTTTCACACCAGACACTATGGCAAGTGAAAACTGGACTGGAGGCTGTGTGTGCTTTTCTTGCAGGTTTCCAGCTCAAAGACACTGGCAACAACGAACCCTGAACTCCAAAGTCACCCTAAAGAAACAGCTCAAAGGTAAAATTCGCAGTTCCCACGGCTGCAGCTCCGAGCATCCTGCCAAACCCGACTCCGTATGCGGACCGGCCTCCTAAACAAAGAGCAGGGGCGAGGAGGGCCGAGAGCGGAGCGCAGGGGAGGAGAGCGCTGAGGAGGGAGCCGCACACACAGCCATTATTTGCAGTGTCTCTAATCGCCCGTTTGATCTCGGCAGGAAAGCGCCCGGCCGAGCTCTCGGTGCGCTCTGAGCGCCCCGGCGGGGCCAGTCCCGCCGCCCCCGGCCCGGCTGACCTGGTCCTCCTCGGTGATGTCGATGAAGGCCGGGACGCTCATGGCTCCGAGCACGCCGCGCTCCGGAAAGGCGGCCCCGCTTCCGCCGCCGCTCCCGCCCGGGGCCGCTTCCGCTTCCCGCCGCCAGCCCCGCCCCGACCGCCTGCCCTGCCCGATCCCGCCCTTCCCTTCCCGATCCCTCCCGTCCCTTCCCGCCGCCAGCGGGAGGGGCCCGACCTGCGGCCGCCTGCCCTTCCCGATCCCTCCTTTCCTGATCCCTCCCTTCTCGCCGCCCGCCCTGCCCCGACCACTCCCCTTCCCCGCCTCTTCCCTCCCCTTCCCGATCCCTCCCCTTCCCGATCCCTCTCTTCCCACCGCCAGCGGGCGGGGCCCGCGCTGCGGCCGCCTTCTCTTCCCAAACCAAACCTTCCCAAGCCATCCCTTCCCAAGCCTTTTCTTCCTTTTCCAAGCCTTTCTTTCCCCTTCCCTTCCTTCTTCCCTTCCCCCCTTCCCTCCCCTTTTCCCTCCCCTTTTTCCTTCCCGGCACAGGGCAGGCAGGAGACACAGTGTGAAGCTCTCTCTGAGCTCCCTGGCCCAGGCAAAAGTTCAAGTGCTTTCCTAATAATTTTTCCAGGGACAGGTTAACAGACTCCATTTAGGAATGTGGGGGATGGAAGGTGGTCGGAGTAAGCGCAGCAGTTCCTGGCCATGTGTGCCTTAGTTTGTCCCACCCCGGAGCTCACGCTCCAGTTAAAGGTGAGGAACCATCGCTCGGTGTTGGTGTGTTCCAACTAAAGAAGTTTCCCAGCAGCCCACCGGGAAACAGATGGAGTTTCCCCATGTCCAAAGGCCAGACTGCAAACACAGAGAGTTACAGAGTTGCTGAGGTTGGATCCAGGATCACCAGCTCCAAGCAGTCACCGAGTTCACCCTGTTGATCATCGCACCGTGTCCCCAGGAGCCACATCCATGGTTTTTGAGCACTTCCAAGGAGAGTGACTCCACCACTCCCTGGGCAGCCCATTCCAAAGCCTGGCCACCCTTTCAGTGATGAAGTCTTTCCTGACACCCGGTCTAAACCTGCCCTGGTGCAACTTGAGGCTGTTCCTCTTGTCCTGCCACCTGTTCCCCGGGAGCAGAGACCTACCCCAGCTCGTTACCACCCCCTTCCAGGCTGTGATCCCACCTCTCAGTGCCTTCCTGCTGCTGCATCTGTTTAGCGAAGAGGGACTGCTCTGCTGTCAGGTGAAACAATCATTTAGCCCCAGTTTTACAAGTGAGGTTTTGGCTATAAACGTGGAAACACAACTAAAAAGGGGCCTTAAGCCCAACATTTGGTGTTCTCAGTTGTCTGTATTTAGAACTTTGGAGGCTCACAGAGTAAACAATGACAGCCTTGGAGTTTCCAGAGAGGTTTGCCAGTGCATTGGAAGGTAACCAGGAAGAACTAGCACTTGATAATGAGCAGGAGGGATGTACAGGCTAAAAGATTCTGCTGCAAACAGCTGCTATGCTTAAAAAATATTTTTGTGGTCCTGGAAATTCCCTATGAAAACATTTCATCTCACTGGCTGGTGAGTGGGAGTTCTACCCCTTCTGCAAAAGCTGAAAAAAATTAATTCTGCTGTGGAATTGAGGGGCAATTTGTGGGGATCCAAGCTACAGTCTGAGGTTTTGGGGAATACTGGGAGCTTGCAGGACAGCCTTTGAGTTTTCTGCAATTTTATCAGTGCCAGCACACAGAGCATTATTCTATCCATAGCCTGTCTGTTTTGGATCATCAGACATTCGGGGGAATGTTTCTAACATAGATTTTGTATAAAATATGTAGAAGATACTGAAAGCACTAGCAGTTTCAACCTTTTATCAGTAAAGGTTGAATTAATTATTAGTCACATCACCTTATTATCATTATATCCACCATAGTTTGCAGAGATAAAAGTGCTTTTCAAAAACTTCCTACATTTCCCAAGTTACTAAGACTGCTGTGCACAAACCATTTTTTTTAATAAATGTGGCTAAATAATGACTAAATTTACATATTGAGTCTAAAAACCAGAGCAGGGGTAACACCTGAGTTTCCACAGCACTGAGCACAATGAACCTGATAAAGGCCCACACTGCCTTTATTAAATGTCATGACTCAAATCAGTTTTTACTATCTATGTGCCTGTGTTATTTGAATAATGGTTCAACTTTTAAATTTTTCTATTATCCAAATCCTGCCTGATTAATTTATTCTACTTTGGGCAGTATTTTAAAAACATTATAAAAAACATTATAACTGATTATTTAGCTTTACTAGGGGTGTTTTTAAACAGAATATTTTAATATTGTCTCATTGATAGTCTTACAAGTATTTTGTATTTCGTAGATCAGCATTCTGGAAGTTAGATGTAGGCATAGGTGTCCTCTTTGTCCAGTCTGGAAGGGGATCTGATTTTCAGATTTTGAGAATTTTTAAAGGGCAGGTGACTTTCATCTTGTACTTAACAAGGTCCTGAGTGAGTAAAGGTAACCAGGGAGCCAGTACTGGGGTGGAGAGGGGTACATCATGCATTTGAACGGCACAGATCTTTAGGAGACACTTCAGGTGCTGAATTACATTCCTAATGCCAGTGTACATTCTGGAATATTGTGCATGCCTGCAAGTCTCCTACAGGTCCCATGCTGTGTCTGAGATTCCTCTGCAGATGCCTTGGATACCCCAGAGCATATAAATGTCCCAATCACACAGAGAACTCCCAAACCCAGTGTCTATTTTGTGCTTAGGTAGTGCACCCAGATGGCAGTTTGTCATGTGTTATTCCGAATATACAAAAATAAAATAACCATTGATCACACTGGGTAGACAGGACATGACTCTAAAGAGCTCTGCTGAAATATCCACATATGGTCTGTTGCATGATACTTTATTTGTCCCAGAAGAATTGAGATGATAGATGATAGCTGGGGTTTGAACTTGTGCATCAGGAAGGCCACTTTGAATATAAAGGGGGCAGTATGTGTTTTGTGAAACTGCCGATGGAAGGAGGATGTAGTGGAGGAATGGGTTTCAGTTTTATTGGAATTATGACATTTCTGTGGAAATGAGGCACTTGTTTATAGTCCTGTCTGCAGTTCTGAAGCCAGTTCAGGAACGGGGCATGGATGGGGTTAAAGTGCTGCCAGGAGAGCCAGAGGTCCCTGTGGAAGCAGCCAGGACTGGTGCTCCCAGTGCTCCCGGGATGGGGAGCCACAGCCACCCAGTGCCCGGGGCAGGCAGGTCTGCTGGGAGGGACGGGAGCAGCACCTCTGGGACACCCCAGAGCTGGAACCCAAAGCACTGCCTAATGTGTGCATATGTGTGTGTGTGTGTGTCTTTATACACTTGGAGAAAGTCTGACTACCCTAGCAGGACTTAACTGCTGAAGGCACAAGATGAATTTTGGCTGGCACCCAGCGTAAATTGTTTTATTTTGTTTTTGTAGGCAAACCACAGAGAGAGAGAGAGATGGAGTCTGAAGAAGTGATACTCTGCTCTGCGTGGTGTGAAAGTGGTGACTGAAGAAAACAAAGTCCTTCAGGTGACACATTTTAAAAAGCATTTTTAGTGGAGGCTCTTTGAAATCAGCAGCCAGCTTTTGAAAATAAAGGGTTTAAGGCTGACTCAGGAAACGGAGCCTCTTGCTAAAAGCATTGACAAAACAGATCTCCAACACAGAAAAGAAGTGCAGACTTTGATGGCATCATTTTTCCTTTTCAGATTTGGTGTTTTGTTTTGGTGGGTTTTTTTTCCTTGCCGTTTTCTCTCTGTAGTGAGAGCTGAGAGCTGAGTTATCTCTCTGGAAAGCTGCGTAAGGACAAGCGGCCGATGGGAACTGCAGCCGCTTTCCTTCAGTGCAGTTCTGAGTGCCCTCTGGAGGACTTGGGCACGCAGTGACCCGGACAAATCCCGGGTACCGCGACTGTACCTGAGCCGTTCATGACTCCTTCCTTTAACGGTTTTCCCTCTTTTCTTCTCCTTTGGGAGAGATGTTCTACCTAACCTAGACGTGATGGGGGGAGCGTAGTTAAATCAGCTGTTAGTTTAAGTCAGAATGACGGCATATGAGTTACTCAGGAAAGGTAAAAAGTAAGTCAGAACTTTGTCTGAATTCCTAGTCAGCCAAACTAAATCTGTTTCGTATTTAGGAGCTTTGATTAGCTTTATCAATGCATAGAAATGTGCTTCCTACTTACATTTCTGGGTTTTCCCTTTTTCTTGCTGAGGCTAAAGGGAAACTGCTAAAATACCGTCTGAGCCTCTTCTTGCAGGACATATCAGAGGTCTCAGGGGAAGCCTGTTGTCCTTACTATTCCAGCCAAGTTCTGTAGTCAGAGTAACTCTGGATAACTTCAGTAAGTTCAGTAACTTTTGGGTGCTTGTCTGGTTTTCTTGTGTTCCGTAAGTTCTCTACTTTTGTCCACTTACTCCAAATCTCCGAACTGTATCAGTTAAAAAAATACCTGCAGTTGCCTCGACCAGCATGTTCTCCTCCTTCAAAATACATATAGAAATTTCAGAGTTGAAGAAGCAATACTCAATATTGTGTTGTTATTATTAATAATATTGGGTTCTGGCATGGAGTTTTGCCTTTGAAAAGCATTTAGCAATGTATTTTTTTTGGACTCTTGATATACTTATTTTGCTGGTGGGGTAGCAGGTGTTTTTCTTAACCATTTTTAAGGAGAAATCTTAAGTTTAGAGGAAATGAGCACTCAATTATTTAAATTTCCTGAGATTAGAGAAAGAACACTTTGCCAAACAATGCCTCTTCACTTCAAAACCTCTCCCCATAAATTATGTTAGGAGATCTTATTAAAAGTCTGTAAAAATTTCCTATTAAAAATGGTTGATTGCAGTCCAGACCATCACAGCTTTTGTGCTTTCAGTGAAATACCACAGCTGTCCCAAAGAAATATATTGTGAGACAAAAGGTTTTGTTTCCTTAGTCATAAATTATTTTTGTGATATCTGAAGTAAGATAAAACTTTCACTTATGTTTGAGTGAAGGAAGATTCCAGTGATAACTTGTTCAAAAATCTATAAAAAGAATATAAGAATGTAGATCTAGATAGCAAATTAGAATCAGACTTCCTTTTTGTTTAAGGAAAGCAATTATTTCTGAAGTCAGGGAAGATTATAACCAGGGATAATAGCATAACTTTGCAAAGCACACTGCCTTTATCTCAGTAGAACCTGAAGTTTAAGCTTTCAAGTCTGACCTTTGAGAATTATGCAATAGAAATCTTTAGTGTTGGACAGTTTTAAAATCGAAGTTAAACAATAGTTAGCAGTCTGTTTACTCATTATACTATGTTATACTATAATGCATTATATTATATTACACTAAACAAAAAATAGACTTTTTATATTTTAAAGAAATATTAAACTAATTGGTTTTGATCATATTTGTTTTTCTCTCAGCAAATGAGTTTCGTGCTAAGGGATTCTGCAGAAACAGCAGCCTTTTAGAGAAGGAAGGGCTGAATGGACACCGAATGGGCTGTGAAGCATTTGCTGTGAGAACTGGATCCTAATCACGTTCTTCCAGTCGAGGAGTAGAAGCATATTCCAGGTATGGCCTGTGTATGTAATGAAAATTACAGCATATATGCTAAAGATTATTTTCCAAAATCATTTGCCAAATAATTTTGAATGAAAGATAAATTAGGACAATCAACATTTGCTCATCCGTCGTTGCTTTATCTATAAAGGTCAGATTTCTCAGCTTGCTTCCCTGCTCGTTAGAGAGATTACTGAATAAAGAAATACAGTACAGGTGTTAGAACTCAGAGTCTGTGAAACATTTTAGGTTATATATGAAAAAAAGCATATGCTTTTTCTTACTATCAATAGTATTTATAAATAACCCAGTTTTCTTTACCCAGTGCCATTCCAAGAGTTTACTGGAATTTATTTCTTTGTATATTTAAATCAGGAGTGTACAAAACAAAAATGAAAGATGGCCTTCTCTTCTGCTGTGTAATTTAGAGAAATGGAGTATGCAGCTTTGATCCTTTAATAAGATCCATTACTACAGCCCCCACTTTTTTGCCTTCTGAGAGATTTTTCTTACAAGTCAAAATTCGTCTTCATAGTTCTTTTTTATGGCAACATGTGCTCTGCATTCTTCAGGTCAAACTTACTCAGACTGAAAGAACTATCAGATCAATATCTTTAGCATAAAGTCTAAAGTGAAATAACCAGCACTTGGGAATTATTTCCTTTGTGAGGACGAGGAAATACATTTCACATCCTGAGTACTGGGGGCAGGGACAAGGTGAGTCGGGTTTTTGGGAGGTCAGGAGTTGCTGCACCCACTGGAGATGAGGTGCCTTGGGTATACAATCCACACTGCTCCAAACATTGCTGAAGGGTGCGTGGGGCACCTGGGGGTCAGGGGGAGAACCTGAAACCTCTGTAGTGCTCTGTACCCTGTTGGGGTCTAGCTTTGTGTTCTCACTCACGCTGAGTGGTCTTTTACAAGTAATCCCACTGATGTCAGTGAGACTTCTGTAATAAAATGCTGTCTGACAAGAATATGGATATCAGAATCTGGCCCTGCATGTACTAATTCCATTTTAATGAATACTTAAATGGAATTGTTATTAAAAAAGTCTATTTCCTAATATTCAATAAATCAAAACTATAAAGTCAGTTTACCAGTTGTTGCCACTCTAGTCAAAGCCAGTTTCTCTGGTATTGAAAATACTACTACATACTGTCTCCATTCAGGAGAGATTAATTGTGATACTTTTATCTGCTTCATAAGATTTATTTCTAATAATGAAGAGCAGAGAAAAGTAGGGGTTCTTTAAACATTTATTGTTTTTATGAAAGCACAATATATTCATGAGATGTTTCATAAACACAGAGTTTGCTTAATGTAAGAAGCTCGTTTCATGAATGAGCAACTTAAAAACAGAATTAAAAAAACCCAACATTATTCATTTCTCTGATCATATCCATTTAATTTTGTAAGGTGGAGCCTTGGGCAGTATGTGATAGTGCAGAGATACACATTAAAGCCTACTGAGATTTTGTGGGCCTGTCACCTGATGAAGATTATTACAGTGGTATTGGGGCATGCTGGTGGGGAAACTACCTGACATCAGTCCCCACTGTTGGGAAACAAAGTTGAGTTGCACAGAAAAATGTTTCAGATTTGAGATGGTTTCTCCCTACACATGGGAGGGGAATGACCTACTTAACTTCCATGGTGACATTTGCACCAAGGAGTAGGAAATATGCTTATGATGCTGTTTGATTTCGTTGCACAGTTACAAAATATAAATAAAAAGCAGCTAAGGGAGGGCAAAAGAGAAACTGAATTCACTAAAGTCAAAGATGCCTGGTAGAAAAATTCTAGCAGAGTATTATTTCCCTGGAATTTGCTAAATCTTTGAAATCCAAAGGGTGGGGAGTGTTCAGTTCCCTCAAGATGTTCTTCTATACAGCAGGCAAGTTTCCTGATTTTATGTCTTTACACATGCCAGGTTTCCACAGTCTCTTAGCTTTGATGCAATCCACCACACACCCTGATGTGGGGCCAAGGGTGCCAACTCCTCCATTACTCTGCAGCAACCTACCAAGTTGTTTTTATAAATTATGCATTTTCTCCAACCATAAATATTGCTCCTTAAAGGGATACTGAAATGAAGATAATATGACTATTCAGTAATAGCTCTTCTGATGTCAGCCATTCTGTTTAAACTGTTCAATTTTCAACAGAATTAAAGATCTACCCAGTATATTCTACCTCCTGCAGACTGCAGTTGTTAAAAGGAAATAAATCACTTAAACAGGGTCATGAGCAACAAAGGCCAATGTGGGTTCAAAGTTTACAGGTCTCTGCATTTATCAGGTAGAAATATGCTACATTTCACTATTTCATAAAATATCCTTTTATGAAAAAGCCATCAATCTTTGTATGGCCCACTAAAAGTGATTTCTCAAATGAAAGAAATGAATGATGACACCAAATCGAAAAATCGTTTATGAGTTTATATTTTTGTGAGACCACCATGACTTTCACATGCGTTTTCAATTTTGGTGAGGATGTGATTATCATGTGGATATGGTTTACTCCCACCATTTGTACTAAGGGATCTGTCAGAACTGTGGACCCTTCCTTGGGCAGTTCAGGGCTTGTTCATGTTTTTTCATTAATCTATAATGGTTTTCATCCAGTGATTGTTATCATTTCTGTGCATTATCTACAGATTTTTTGGGTTATATATAGATATGTATAAAATCACATATCATATGCAAGTTCACATTTAAACCAAAACTGCTTCTTAATGCCTTAGTTATTTCTCAAAGGTTTTTAACATCTCTGTGGAATGATTGTTGTGTGATTTCTGTCACACACTCTCCAAAACATCACACTAATTACAGATTTTTAGCTGTCCTTCTGATCTTTCCTTACCATCAGCACACTTCCTCTGGGAGTCACCAAGCTCTTTGACCAACTGGACAATTTAGATATTGAAAACAGTATTGCATATTCATGCTTCAGATATTGTAGAGTTACAATGTAGTGGGTTTGGGGCAGGAATAATTTAAAAAACTGCTTTGTTTCTCATCTGATAATGACAACCAATACAACAACCAGTGGGCTGCACTGGAATAGGGAAAAGTGATTTCTGTTCTGGTAAATGGTGTGGTGTCCCCTTGGGTCTACACAGAGCAAATGAGCTTGGCCTTTCTAGGTCTCCAGTGAAAACAGACACAAACAAATTAATACGATTTATTGAGTATCAGTCTCATAAGAAGAAGAATGTATGGGGAAGTTAATCTGAAATTCTGAGAAATAACTTGGGCCTTGGGTCCTTAAGAGGGCATTTTCCTCCATTTGCTGTGGAGTTCATTTTGGGAAAAATTATAATTCTTGCACTGTTTTTTAGGAGTTTTACTTTTTTCAGTTTATTTAGGAATTATCTTTTTAAACTATCTTTGATTCAGTGATGAAAATGCAAAGTTGAGGAATGCTCTGTGCTTCCTTTGTAACTAAGAAGTTAGACTTTTAGTCAAATAATGTATGCTATCTAAAAATGTAGTTATTCCTATCAACCTTCTCTAGTAGGAAAAAAAAAAAAGACAAAAGTACGAGAAGAATGGAGTTTAATTGTAATTTTTGGGAAGAACTTTTTGCCAAGTCACACACAGAGAGTTTGATGTGGAGTTGGCACTGTCAGGACACAAACCTTGCAGCACCATGGCTGGCACTGCTCTCCTGCTGCCTCATTGTGGTGACAGAGGCTCACATAGCACTCTCACAACCTGCTGTGAAATGCAGCTCATGCCACCACCAAAGGCTCTGCAAAGCCTTGCACACGGAGAAAACATAAACATCTCTCAATGAGCACTTTACACTACAACCCAAACATCTTCCCAAAACAAAACCTATCTTGCCTGATTAGACTGAAAGGTAAACAAAATATCCTGTTCATCTGGTGATGACCTTAGAGAAAATGTTGCTGTTAGAGCAGGCAAGATAGGAAGTTCTGGGTTTTAATTTTTTTAAACAAATCTCAGAAGAAATTGGAGAGCTTTTGTTCCATGTGCTCCTCAAAGCATCCTGAAAAAATGCAAAGAATTCTGTAACAGCTCCCTCAGGTACCAGGATAAGGCCCCCAAATCCACAGACAGGCACGAGGTTCAGTGTGCTTTGCCTTTGCATCTCAGTACAGTCCTCTGTGATTCTTGCAGAAGAAGCTGAGGCCGTGTGCATAAAGTGTAAAGAGCTCATAACCCTGTTTGAGAGGTTGTTCATCACTTAATGGATTCTCTACCTGAGGAAAAGCAGATCAAGAACTTGGCAGCTTTAGGTGTCAAAAAGGCAGTTTCCATTCCAAGGGGAATGAAAGCATTATCTTAAAAGTATCTTAGAAGCACTTTCCCTCCCTTTGACCCATATAAAATCTGTGGAAACCTTATTAAAAGTCCAAGATACAGCAATTTTCTTCAAATGGCTAAGATAGTTAAATTCCATTCTGGTGACCATCTACACTGCAAACAGTGTGTGTAATCTTAAATTTGATGAAGTTTTCTCTAAAGAAAACTTTATTAATGTGTTCTGTAGATGAGTGCAGTTTTGCAAGTGCCTTAGGATGGTCACATAGGAGTGTGTCATAATGTGTCATGTAGTTTGGTATGCTCCATCTGATCGTGGCTTTGGGGGATGGTTTGGAGGATGATAGATGGAGCTCCAGAACAGCCTGTCAGAACAAGTTGTCCAGGGAAGGCAGGGGAAAAGGAGTGGAAAGGTTCTTCCTAGTCTCTTCTCAGCCACTGTTTGACATGCCATGAAACATAAACATAATTTCCTTCTCTAATAAAACATCGAATGTTTTTATAATCTGTCATTGATTACCAAATCACAATGGTAAGAGATCTGTTGCTGATCTATTGAATCACACCATTTTTATAGTGTTTTCAATTACAATTTTATTAAAGAGTGAAAGATGTTCTGTGAGGAGTATTGAGAAATATCCATTCCAAAAGGAGTGAGAAGCTTGTCTTTCCAGTGTTTTAAATTCCAGTTCCAACCCTAGTAAAGCCAGGGGTTTCACTAGTAAGTTTTATGCTGTTACACTTTAATTTCATTGGAAGAATCCGGACTGAATACCAACTGCCTGTTTTCTCAGTATCTTTCATTATTTAATATGCCTTTGCTGAATACCCCCTTAGTCAACAATGGTCCTCTTCATGACTGTTTCTGCTCATGAAAAAATCTTTTCAGTCTTCTAGTCATTTGTCTGTGGCTCTGACCCTCTTTGTGCAGAATGGTCCCATAAGTTGTCTTGAAGCAAAGGTTTTGAAGGATATACCCCTCTCTAAGGTACCAGAAGTACAGTGAGCTACTATTGTATAAAAATCTCACAAGAGAGCAGAGGTATCTCTAAACCAGGGCAGCTTTCCATTGCTGAAGAATCCAGCTCTCACTAGGAGTTACACTACCATTGTTATTCTCCCTTGCTCTTTAATTCTAAAAGCACAGTGATACGTGATATGTATTTCTCTTGCTCTGTCCTCAAGGACATACTAATGTGCTGCTGGGCTAGAAATACTTTCTTTAAAAGTACTCAAATGCTGGAAAACAGTTTTTTTCAGGAGAGCTGCAACCTGAGAATATCTTTTCTTAGGGAAAAGAACAGTTCAGAAACTTCTTAACCATTTAAATGCACAGTGAGTTTTTGTAATTTAATTTTTTTTCCCCAGGTATAGTATATATAATTCAATGAGCTATGTATTTCAAATAAATAATGTGTATTTGTGGTTTTTCTTAATTTCTGTAGAGTCAAAGTTTTGACAAATCTCATTTTTTAAAGAGCTGTATCTTGCTTCCATTACTTAGGCAAAGCACTACTGTTCATGTTAGTTTCTTTTTAGTTTACTGTATCCTGTTGTGTTTCTTGCATGAGAATTATCTTCAGGGAACCGTGTAACTCATAGAATGAGACAATTACAGAATCATCTTCTAGGAAGCTTTGCTTCCTTGCTGCTACTGAACATGATATTGCTCATAGCAAGGCTACTACAAGGAGTGCTATTGGACAGTTTCAGAAGTTTAGTTCCAATTGATGTTTTCCTTTTAAATCTCATATTCCTGATATTAACCTAGCACTAGGGGTGAACTCGATCCTTGTGTGTCCCTTTCAATGCAGCATATTCTGTGATTCTCTGTGATTCTGGAAAGTGAACTTTTTTCACTGGATAACCATGGTCAGAGATAATTGGCATTGATGAGTAGCTTTGAATGTAAACAGCTTAAGAAGGGGTGTTCTCATCAACTCAGAATCTACACTCAAAGAGGGCTTTAATAGAAATAGCAGTTTCTGTTGTTGTGACTCCTGTTAGCATTTGGCTGGATTTTATGTTGGTTGCCTGGTGTGTGTTGGTGGAGCTTTACATTTCACAGAATCATAGAATTGATTGGGTTGGAAAAGACCTCTGAGATCATCAAGTCCAACCCTTGGTCCAACTCCAGT
>JAWWEV010000167.1:2417549-2428471 GCA_035583235.1 Hafferia zeledoni | reverse complement strand
TGAGCCCATCGTGCCCCCTTGTCCTATTGCTGAGTGCCTGGGAGAAGAGACCAACCCCACCTGGCTAGAACTTCCCTCCCACTTTCCAAATTACCACCAAAACTATCTGCCTAAAGAGCAGTTATAGGGCTGTGCATGTTCAGTCACCCGATGGGTCTGAACAAAAGCAATCAGTTACGTTGCAGTGTGTGTTAGTTTTGTAAGTGTCGTGTGAAGGCTGACAGAGATCACATTTCTGTGTTTTTGCTGCTTGGTCCAGCCCATGGCCTCCTGAGGTAATGGATCTCTGCAGAACCTCGCTGGAGCAGGTCACCAAACAGTGCAGGATTTCAAGAGCTGATGCACTTTTATTGCTACAATGTTCTTGTCATGTAGGTGATGGGGTTTCTATTGTGGTTTCATGTGTCGGTGTGGTTTTACCTCTGAAAGCTGAGCCCTGTTGGTAAGCTGGATACATTTTATTTTAAGAGGTTTTTCTTTTGTTCTTAGAGGTGAACTGCTTCTAAGTAATAGGTTTCTGAGTGAATGGATTCATTTATGCTGTAGTGATAAGACAAGATGCCTGTGTATGCAGAACAGCTGCACTCCAACACTGGCAGTGGAAGGGGGCTCTGCTGTTACTGAGGACTCCAGACCTGAGAAACTCCTGTGAGAACCATCATAAAATTTATCAGAGCATGGCTGAGTCACAAATTAGATGAGTTTGTCAGAGAGTGACACCTACAACCAGCCCCAACTGCTCTTGGCAAAGTCACCTTTTGCTGTCAAGGTGCACTGTAAGCACTGTGCTTGCTGTGTTTTACTCTCAGAACTAGGCAAGCTGCAAGTGCTTGCTGGATGGGCTGGGTCTTAGATCACTGTAGCCTCAATGCAGCATTATAAAAACCAGAATTATCCAGCCATCTGCATGAAATCACTTAGGATATCTCTGTATATGTATTATTACTCTAAAAAAATCACATAATTCTTGTTCCCACTTTTTAGAAAAGAAACACAATAGAAGACTGGGATTTTTTTCCCCATTTTCATTGAAGCAGATGTCTGCAGGGAATTTGTGAAGTCCTGGAATGGGTGTTTTATTAGATGTCTGTGCTCCTGTGTACTGTATACATTTCTCTATTAATTTTTCAGTGAAGCAGAGGGCATCTCTAACCCCACTCTTACAGTTATGGTGGGTCAGTTCCAGAATCACCAGTGCTGATTCAGGTTTTCTCATAACTGCCTTTTGACATCTGTGGGACTTACATTGGTGTGAATGTTCTGGCATGGTTTGGGTGTGACCCCAGGGGTCACAGCATGGCATTGCACTAAGAAATCACAGTCTCCCATGGCCAGTTTACAGGAGGAGTTGCCTGTTTGGGAATTCCAGTGTCACCCTAGAAAATCACTGCCCTGAAAGGTCAGGCCACAAGTGGCAGAGGCAAGTGCCAGACTTGTATTTGCACTCAGCAGGCAGCGAGTCCTGGCAGTCTGGGAGAGGCATCTCTGGCAGCTCCTGCTGTGCAGTTCCCTGGTCCCACTGAGGTCCCAGCTTTGCTGCCACTTCCAGGAGCCCTGGTCTTAGTACAGATGAAATACAACTGGCAGCATCTTGTGGCCCCATGATATTCCTGCCAGGAGAATAACCCTGAAATTAAATCCACCATCTCACCAATGACTTCTGATTTTGAAGGCTTCCTCTTTGCTGTCTTTCACATGGATTTCCAGGTGCAGCAGCCCCATTACCCTGACAGGTGATGGTGTTTTTATTGTATATCTGTGCTCTGGTTTGTTGCAAGTGGAGAAGCTGAGCCCCCAAGGGCTGTGTTCTGGGTGTGCTGATCTCAAGGCTCTTCAGCAGGAAGTTGGGAAGGAGGTTCTTTCACTCAAACACTGCTGGCACCACGGAAACACCCAGGCTATGAGTTTCCACTGAAATATGACAGAATTTGGAGGGACAGAGTTTGGACCCAAACACTTGGAAATACTTGAAGGTGATTTTCTCATCAGTGGTTTTTGAAATAATTTTTGTTGAAGAATTTCTATTTTCTGTACAATATAGTAAGATGAAGCCTATAAAACTTGCTTTCCTGTTTTCTATGTTAGATGCATATGTGCATGTTAAAGGTTTTTAGTGGCACTGAGTCTATTTTATGTGCTCTTCGGAAAATAAGACACGAGGACTTTTAAAAGCTGTTGTTTTTCTTGACTTCACCTTCATTAATCTTATTTAGGTTCTGTAAGGGTCTATTTTGTGAGCTCTGCCCATGGGTAATGTTTTCTTTTCCAAAGTTCATGATTCTTCTATTCAAATCACTAATTTTCACTGTTACACTCCAGTGGTTTAGTGCTTCCCAGGCCTCAAGGAATGAGTTTAATTAGCAATGCTGAATAAATTCTGAGACATGATTCATCTTTCTTGTCACTCAGATCTAAGTAAAAAAAATGCAATTTTAAGATGTACTTAAAAGCCTCATGAGAATGGCTTCTTCTGTATAACTGGGAGAGGATTCAGATGTAAACTTGGAAAAGAGGATTTTACCTGTTTTCAATTTAGCTAAAAGGTACAGGATTAAGCCTTATGTCCTTGAAGTCACTGGTGTGTTGTTTTCAAAATACTGAGCTGTGAGCAATGCTTGGCACACACATTCCAAATTAAAACTCTGCATTAGAGCTTTTTTTAGATTAAGTAATTGACTTGACAAATTTGGAAGCTGCTCTAGATTTAATGTGATAATTTGTCTCTCAATTTTCGTACTTCGAGATGAACATACAGAAGGGAAAATGTCATTCTCCAGTGACCCTGATTGTTTCAGTGCAAATTTTGTCCTGTCCTTTTCTCAGAACCAAGAGAAGACATAATGTCATGAGGGGAAAACAGGGAGTGAGGAAAGGGAAAGGAGTGACCTCAGGACAGTGGAGTTTGCATTTAAAGCCTGGTTTCCACGTGCCCCAGCAGGCACTGCCAGCAGCACAGAGGGTGGTAACATTTTGCCATGATATGTCACACCACGATATTTCACACCATCGAGGGGTGGCAACACTTCCCCAAAACAGCTGTGTGAAGAATTAAATGTAGTTTTAGAGAATTTACAAAAGCAGGTGTAATAATAACTTGCCCAAAGAGAACTGGAAGCCAAATGAAGCTGAACTGCCTAAATCCCGAGTTTAATTCTGAGATGATTTCCTCTAGTCCAGCACATGGAGCACTGTGAATAAAAAATATGGAACATTTAGCACCTTTCTTATGTAGGCACGAGGAATTTAAGGACAAATTGTGGCTCTAGCCAGTTCCCTGGATTTTGTCAGATTCAGACAGATCCTGAATGTTATTTTAATGTAACCTTAAAAGAAGCCCCTTGCTATTAATTTTGTATTTATTGCAGTTACACTGACCCTAATGAATTTTTTAAAATTAATTTGACAGATGTCACAAATATTTTCAATGCAGTATAACATCATTAAATTTAACCTTTCCTAGAAAAAAACATCTATGAAGTGAGTGTACAGTAAGTGCAAATGCTGGATTCTGGGAAGTCATGGGTGTTGGATATTACTTAGAACACAAAATAGATGTTAGAGAATAATGTTTTCAGGGCAACATTACAAGGTTCTGCCTCCCATGCCTCATCAGCACATCTCATCTAGAAGGACAAGCTCCTTTAGAAGGGAATCTGTTTATTAATTTAGCATTTAGATACTGTGTATAGTTGGCTGTGCCTTCAGAATCACATTCACTGACCTTAGGAACTTTTGTCCAGGATATTTATTATGATTTTTTTTAATTACTTTGGTCTCATATGAGAGCCAAGAGGGTTAAATGAACCCTCTGAAAAGGAAGGGTTATTCCACTTCCTTGGAGACATGATCCTCTTTTTTTTGTGAAGCTTGCACAGTTTTTTTGCACCTGGTGGACCTAATTCTGCTTGGAAGAATGACAAAGAATAACTCATAGTTCTTTACCTTGTATGTGAACTTGTGGAGCAGTGCAAACACATAGTTATAATAATCCAGGCCATCAGAAATATAAAATGAATGTTTTGAGGACTGGATCCTACTGGATTCCAATACTTTATGAACTTTACAGCATTGGTAGGGTCCCCAACTGGAATATAAATAAAACGAACCCTTTCAGAGGTTTATAGGACTGTACTTGGTCCTTTCTTACTGCCCTAATTTATGATTGTTGGAAATTCACAAGCTGTGAAATGTGTTGGTCACAGAGCTGATGGCAGTAACTTCAGAATATGAATGAGAGCATCTGGGTTGCTATTTACCTTTGTTTCACAAAGTCAGCTTTTTATCTTTGCATCATTTCACCTCAGAAATATGGCTGGGTTGGACAGCATATGGAGCCTCCTGTGGAACAGAACTTTTACTTTCCGTAACTTCAGTAGTTTCTTCTATGAAAAAAATACACCTTTTGCTTTCACATCCCTGTGCTGTTCCTCTACAAGAATACAAATCAAATTAATGTAAATGAAAATAAGCAGTAACTTTCTTCTGTAAAAGAAATAAGGGTGCTCAGACTCAGAAATTCTCATTTTGTGTTGACTCTACAGTGGCTTGGGTAAGGTGAAGGCCCAGGCAGCAATCCTGCATAGCACTCAAATCCCATTTAAACCCCACTTTCCAGACTTTCCTTAGTGCATATAAATATTGCTTTGTTTTAGTTACAGTTTAATTTCTCTGTGCCTGACTTTGATGCCTTTGAGTTTCAGCTTCCATGTTTGTCACATGGTAGAGAGATGATAAAGCTTTCTCAAATATTTCTCCATTGCCATGAGTTTTCCTTCAGCTGAAAACTGGGGTGTTGAGCCTTGCTATTGTTCACCAAAAGCAGGGATCCACTGGAGATGGTTCCTGTGTGCTAACACTTCTTTTGTGCTTGATATGCAGAATATCTGAGACTAATTTTGGAATATCTTGGTGTAATTTAATGGTCTGTGTTATGTGTGAGTTCAGACTGGGTAATGACAATGGCTACTACATATCTATGCCCCAGGAAGGTTTTTTATCAGAAAAAAAGAAAAGCTTAACTTCTTTGGTTATTGGTAAGTCTGAATCAGGGCACTGCCACCAAATCAGGATCATTTTTTATTGTATTGTGACTGGATATAACATCCCAGCCTGCGTTTGTCTGCAAAGCCTCTTGAGACTCTTCTGAATCGAAGGGTTGGCAAAAACTAAGACACTGTAGTCACCATATCTCATTTTCTGTTCTTACTTGATTTGTGTCAGCTCTGCTGAGTTTATAGTAAATATTATTTGTGATGAATCCCCTTGCTTGGCTTCAAGTGTATTTATGGAGAAAATGTTGACTGCTTGAGTGCTGCTTTTACTGCTCAGTGCCTCCAGGGTCCTTTGTACAACACATACGTGTTAAACACCACATTAAGGACTGGCCAGCTCTAAGGGACAAAAACAATAGAAATCAAATTTTCCTGAAAGTGAAGGAGTTTTGCATCCAGTGAGACATGCAACACTTTCCTTCCACTTCCAGAAGGTTCCTGTTTCTTATGGCCAGGACTGGAAGATGGAACAGCTTCCTCCTTCGTCTCTGACTGGTGAGAGGTTTACAGCCAGGAGATGGTTTTGAGCCAGGGACTGAAAGCCTTGGATCAAAGGAGGGCAGTAGTGGCCTCGATTCACCTTTGGCTCCTTCAACTAGGTTTGTGTTCAGGCTGTGGATCAAACTGAAGAGAGTTCTCAGACCAGATTGCTCAAAGGACTTGGTGAGTGCAAACGCTGTAATGAAAGTGGTAGATCCTGATGGGGTAATCAAGAGAGAGGAAAATAGAACTTGTTCCTTTAGTGTTTGAAACGTTAAAGATAAGCTTGAACATTGTCCACTGCTTTGGAGAACTGCCCCTGAGCACAAATGCAGAGGTAACCCACCAACTGCACTGTGCTGCAAGCTGCCATTCTGCTGGGGCTGTTCAGTGCTCTCTATGGAGGGGGATTTTCACTGGTGGCCAGTCCAAGTGGATAAAATTTCCACTTTGTGGATAAAATTTCCAGAAATGCAGAGGAAGCAGGAGGCTGTGCAGCTTGGAACTTCTCATCCTTTCACTTCAACCGTGCAACTTTATTAGTTGTTCTGGGTTGACTCCAGACCAAGCAAAAAACCAGTTGATTGATCATTCCTTGTTTATGCATCTCTAATACTTTTTGAAGAGCTTATTTACAGAGGTGTCAGCTTGAAGTTGATAATTTTTCATACATAGCATTTGATTAAAATGCCAGTGAGATAAGTTACAAAACTAGTCTTCCTCTCAGACATCCTTTCTCTCTGGTTAAGGTTTGTTTGTTTTGCACCATTCTTTTGGGGGGTTGGGTCAAGCCATGGGCTGGGGCTGCCTTTCCAGAGTTTAGACATTGAGAGCTCTTAGAAATGATGTGAGAGGAACTCTACAAATATTTCCAACTATCCTGAATGGCAGATGGTTTTGAAGAAAATTTAAAGATCATAGGTAGTGTTGAGCCCATAGTTTGTTCTCCATATAGCCTGTCATATGTTCCTCAATGTCATTGTTTTATCATGCTTGATGTGATGTGGAGGTATTTTAAATACTTCTGTAATGTGCTACTTTTAAGAATGTGTGTAGTAAATAGATACAAATTTATTTGTGTTTGAAAATATCAATTGACAGTATTCTATAGGGTTTTTTTCCCCAGCCTGTAAGTGGTTTTAGTTCCACCTTCCTTTCTTGGCTAATAATTTTTTTGTTGTTTTTCTTAGCTGTCACAGGACCTCATGCTCAGATGGCCTATAATAAATATCTGTTATTTATATATATACCATTAAAACTGCTGAATCCCTCTTCTTTCAGATGTTGAGAATTTAGCTTGATTCTAGACAGGATTCACAGTTTATATTCATGATCAGAGCATACCTTTCCCAACCAGGGTACATTTCTTTTTTACTGTTTCTGTTTTAAAGAAGTTTAAAAGTGAGTATTTTACTCAGCTGGTGGGTGGGTGATTTTAACTTAGTGTTTCATTACTGTGTTATGTTTTTATTTCCTCTGCTGAATGCTCGAACTGGAGTTGCAGGGAAGTTCATCCAAGATTCTCTGTCTTTTACTGTACGATTAATCTTCTAAGAAACTTGGGTAATGTATTTCTAATTTGGATCCCTGTTCATTTATTCTACCATTGAAAGGAACAATTCACAAGAGAGGCTCAGGTTCATGTCATTGTTTTCTTCTTCTAAGGTTTCCACAGCCCACCTGGTGGTCCCTGATCACCACATATGGCTCAAGAGTCTTTCCAAATTTAGTGACCTTAGATATTCCAAAAAAATCCGTTCTAGAGCCTGGAATCCCATTGGGCCTCCACTGGTGGAGGAGCTGTGGATACCACGCTGAGTCCCAGCCTTTTTCCTTAGTGCAATATCTGTAAAAACAAATGCAATCTAACCAAAGATTAGATTAATTTTCATCCCATTGCCAATTTAATTGACCTGATTTGGCTGTGTCTGCTTGCAACAGTGAAGAAGGCTGGATAATAGTCTTGCAAATACTGTATTCTGGAAACTTGCTATTTCTTCCTTGTTCTGACCATATGATACCAAAGGGCAAGCAAAAGTGATTAATTGGACACAATACAGTGACAGCTTTTCCCCCAAGCCTGTTGGTAACATTCCTGATGCTGCTGGTGGCGTTATCAGTTTCAATTCTAAGAGACGTAATTTTTATTAATTAAATTAACAGCGACATTGATTTAGCAATGGGAAATTTGTGATCAGAACTTAAAAGCTTTAAATTCTTTCCCAGTCAAATCCAAAATGCAGCTGTGGGTATCTCACAGTGAGGACTGAACAAACAGCAAGGTCCCAGTGAAAACAATAACCATGGCAGTATATCTTGCTATTTTGCATAGTAGCTCTTGTAAATATCGAAGGATTTTGTCTACAGTTTATAAATAACTTTTGTTCAACAACAGCTGCAGTGGGGCGGCTCAGATTATGCAACTGCTTGAGAAGAGTCTGGACTAAACTAACCTGGTTGTAATCAGGTTGAAAATGTGTTACCTGGGAGTTCAGAAATAAGCTTGGAAGAGGCAGGAAATTGTTTCATAGGGGGAATTGAGATCCAAGTGGTGAGGAAGAGAGTTGGAGCAGGCAGGAGCTGTACCTGGGAGAGCTCTCACTGTGGTACTGAGCATTGCATGGCAGGAATGGGAGCAGGTCTGGGAGCAGGAACTGCAGGAGCTGTGCCTGGGAGAGCTCTCACTGTGGTGTTGAGCATTGCACCAGCAGGGCTGGGAGCAGGAACTGCAGGTGCCCAGGGCTGGCAGGCAGTGGGTGCTCCTGCAGCCAACTGGGATTGTCAGGCACAGCAGGGAAGGAGGATTTGTCAGGGCTCAGGGTGGCAGACGGGGAAAGCCCAGTCAAAGTACATGATTTCAATGCTGTAAATCTATGAGGTCCTTCAGAAAAGGATTCCTCTACTTATATTTAGATTTCTGCAAATAGGAAAATGATGCTGCCCTATCACCAACCTGATGCTTTCGGAGACATCTGTGTTTAACTTGCTGCAGATGAAAAAAAAAAAAAAAAGTGAAAAAGGAGTACATTTAAAATAATTTCCTATGGTTTTTTCTTTATTTTTTAGATTAAAAATGAACAGGCTTTGTATGTAAAGGAAAGGTTTAGTCTACCTTAGTTAGAGCTGGGATGAATTGTTATCAGAAAGGTTATTTTGATGTGCAATGGTAGGTCTACAAATGGCAAATACTGCCTTGGAGAAAGTGATTTATCATGGGCCATAAAGCTGGAGTAGTTGTGCTACATTCAGAGGCATGCTTTTGTCTTAAAGGGACTTCTTCCTTATGATTTGGTTTAATACAGAAGCCAATAGGAATACTCACAGATGTAAGAATAGCTCACATAAATTAGAACAGCAAGTGTAAGCCTTATCTTCATATGTGGTGCTGATGGCAATGACATAAACCAGTATTTAAAGAAACTTCCTCAAATTTGTGTTTTAGTCAAAAAAAAAACAGGAAGCAATTCATGCATCTGGCTTCAACATAATTTTAAATCTTTAGATAGATGATCTTTATCCATTCTGGAGTTACCTGAGTTTGCTTCAAAGGATTAACTTCTGTCTGTGTTATTCAAAGGATTATATGATTAAGTTTCAAATTAGATGTTTGGGAATGCAGTGTGTTGTGCACCCACCATCCCCCAGTGTATTTGGGCTAAGAATGAAAGGTGTAGATTCTTTTAAAGCACATTTTGAAGTGTTTTCCTCAACACTTTCACAGCTCCAGACTATAAACTGTCTAGACAGCCTTTCAGAGTTTATTTACAAAAGACAGTACAGCAGAAGCAGCCATACATGATCCCTGCAGATGAGTTATTCATGGTAATATTTACTAAAAAATGCTATCTAAACCAGAGATATTATGAGCTTAATTTAGGAAGATATTTGTCCTGCAGCACACTGTGTCCAGTACCCCCAGCAGGGGCACAGGAACGTGGCGTGGCAGATAACACCTCCTTTGGTCTCCCTGGAAAATGCTGGGGCTACACAAGCAGCTGGTGCTGTTTCTGTGGAAACAAAAGATGTGTCCTGAAAGAAAACTCCTGTGAAACAATAACTTAAAATATATTGAGAAATTTTTGGGCCAGTTCCGCAAAGACATAAGTAAACAGAACTTTGAAAACAAGTGGAGCTGTTTATCAGTGGAGAGACTTTCAAAATGGCATAACTGCACTCAGCCCCTGTGATGATATGAAATCCTCTCTCTACACTCTTCAAGTAAGTTTGGAACATGGTCAGACTGATTTGAAAACACATCTTTTTAGTCAAGTACCCTGTTAAAATTTGTTATAATTGGCACTTCCTCTGGTTGTTTTCAATTTATTAATTGCAAACTTTCCATCGAAATAATTTTTGTTTTAAAAGTCACTAACAGAGCAATAACCTGTACAGTTTCCACAGGAGGTGTAGATATGATCTCTGAGGTGTAGATATGATCTCTGAGTCCCAGGAGACCACAATATTCTTCCTACCAAGGTGAAAATTCTGTACATGGAGTGAAAAGGAAAAGCAGCTGCCCAGGTCACTGATACCCATTAACCACAGAATGAATGTTTTATCTGCTCAGTTTCCTTCAGACCAGGAGGTACTAAGGCAGTTTTGCTAAAAGGTGCATGTTGTTGATACATAAACCCTGTGATTCCACTAAGGAGGTGATAGACCCAGTTCCTGGAGCTTCTGAGACTCCCAAGAAGCAGCTCCCAACCTGAGTACATTTGGGGCTCACACCTCCTGTGGTGCACAGTAGGGGCACAGTGCCTGCCACAGTGGCTGCACACGCTGCTGCAGTTTAAGCTGCTTCTCTGGGCCAGTGTTTGCTTTGTAAACCTGCTGAGCTCCTTCCCCACTCTTCCCACAGCCTTCCAAGGACAGCTGCAGGAAAATACATGGTAGTGATTCTCTGGATGGGAAATGGACAGTGTTGTTGAAGAGCTGTAGGTAGCTTTTTATTACTGTGCTAGGCTTTGTGTGCCTGTGCCAGGTCAGGGATCATGCCTTCCCCCTGCACTTTGAAAGCCTAAAAATTGATTTGCTTCCCTCTTGTAAGGTGTGAATTTGTTGATATTAGCACAGAAGAGGCATCAAACAGTCCTACACTGTTCCTGACTGTGTGCAAACAGTTGTGCTTAGCCTGAGGGGGAAAACCACACAGCAGTCAAAATAAACAGGTAAGTATAGAATAAGTAACAGAGCAAACACATCTAATACCAGAAGAACATTCATATAAAAGAATTACACACATATACAAATGATTTATCACTCACAGATTGCTTTGACTTGGATTCAAGTGAAAATACTGTTCCCATCTGAATCTTTCTCTTTAGTTTTGTTTAAAATTCCCTTTTCCAAGCCCTGAATACAGCTAATATTTGAGATAGCTAGTTTGTTAAT
>JAWWEV010000167.1:2394296-2417449 GCA_035583235.1 Hafferia zeledoni | reverse complement strand
TTCTCTTTAGTTTTGTTTAAAATTCCCTTTTCCAAGCCCTGAATACAGCTAATATTTGAGATAGCTAGTTTGTTAATATTTTATCATGGGAGCTAAGATAAATTCTGATCCCTTCCTCTGATGGGAAAAGTGTGCATATTTCTTAAAAATCAACATTTTGCATATAGTTTTTATATGTTTGCTATTCAATGGACAATCTGATTAAATGTTCAAAAGAACATCTTCTGTGAAATAAGACTTTAGTTTATTATTGGTGTGACTGCAAATATTTGATGTGGTGCTTACTCAGATCAGCTTTACATCTGTGTTGATCGATAGTTCGTCTCTTAAAACAGAAAAACTGCTCTGATAACTGTAATCCTGCTTTTCAACTTTGATAACTCTTTTAAGCTCCAGAGACAGAGATGCTGGACAATCTCTTGCACACTGCAAAAATTATTTGCAAGATTAGGTTGGCCAGCACACCTTGGCTTAAAAATTTTTATATTTTCCTGCAGAAATGTTGAGGAGGTAGTAAAGCAGATGTTCTAACATATGTTTGTTTAATAATGGATGTTAAGAGACAAAGCTACAGTCAATGAGAAACAGTTTGCATAAACATACTGATTTTTTAATTTTTTTTTTAATATAAGCCTCTAAAAAATAAGGATGTGTGCTCTGAAATTCAGAGTTGTTTAAGTAGCAGGTTGGGGCAAGAAGTTGTTAAAATCTACAACTTTGAAAGCATAACTAGGTTAGAGATCCCTTCAGATCTATCTGCATCCATTTTTTTTTTGTTGCTTTCTCTTTTTCTTTGCTACCAATGTGAAATAAGATTGGTGGCAAACAAGTAATCCAAATTCTGATATAATCCAGAAGGAAATTCTATCAGAGGTCAGTGATAGAAATGAAAGCTCTCGTGGTATGTCTGACTGCTCCGTACGTCCAAAGAGCTGTACAAAACACACACAAAGAATTTAGCATAAACACCATCTTTCTATAATTCTATATTTTCTAGGAGTGCTGAGGTTAATTATTAAAACAAAACAAAACAAAATCCTGCCCAAAATCTCTCTGGTTATGTCAGCCTGAATTTAGGAAAATGGTCAGTCCCTGATAACCAACTGTAGATCAACCTGCTTGTGGCAGGTAGACCAGATGACCTCCAGATGTCCCTTCCAAGCTCAACCATCCTGTGATTCTGTGAAGAGCAGAATATTACTGGGATGTGAGTTGAAATGTTCTATGTGTAAAAACAGTCACTCAGTAGAATTAATTTTTTTTTTTTACTATTGTTGTATTCACCTTCTCTATAAACCTGTGCTATCATTTAATATTTGATCACGTAGTGGAAACTTACCCAAACCAAGCCTGTTACTTCAGCCTTCCAAAATAAAGAGACAGGTTTGTTTGTTTTTAAAAATCCATGTATAAATGGCTATAAAACATAAAAAAGGCAGTGGCCCAGGGTGTTCTGAGTGCACAGAATGCTGTGTCTGTGTCCCTCCAGCACTGAGCTGTAGACCAAACACTTACGTGCTGGGCACTATGAGCTTTCAGCAAATACTGATCAAAAAACAAAGGGAGAAAACAGCAGAGAAAGACTTATACTTTTATTTTCAGGAAATTGTTTGGCCTTGGTTGTGCTAATTACTAGTTCTAGAAGAAAAACATTTTCATTCTTTGATTCCTGTCCTTCACCTTGGAGACTATTGTTACTTGCACACATCAGTCTCTGTTTGCACATTGATACACACATGAGGTAAAGTTCTTTTTTCTTTAGTAGTTCTGAGTCCAAACTGTCTAAACTTCCACGTTCTCATTAAAAGGCTTGTGTGATTTTTGTCCATGGAAATTCCATCTTAGGCTGGATGGCTTTTCTAAGGCAAGGATTTATGATGATTTTGAAGTGTAAAATTAAACAAACACATCATAGTTTAGTTAACTGTTTTTAAAGAGATTCAAGTTTTTGAATTGCAAGTGCTCAAATTCCTGAGTTCCTGATACCACTGCTGATACCAGGTGAAATTACTTAAGCCCTGAGAAATGCCTTTGAATTCAGACACTGAGTAGGAGACCAGAATTCAGCCTTTTTTCAGGGTAAGGAGCATTTAAAACACACTTACCCTGGGATGGCAACAGTGTAATCAGCACAGCTTCTAAAGCAGCATCTGCACGAGCTGTAAATCTGGTGGTGGAAGGCTCAGCAAAGGCTGTGAATTGGAACACTTCTCTGAATTAACTGGAGCAGGGGAGGAATCCAGTCGGTCATGAACCTGTCTCTGTTTCTCCTTGCTGCCTCAGAGTCTCCTGGAGTAAGTACTCTGGGACAAGCTCTCCCTTTGTCTCAGTTTTCATTTGTTGGGGAATTAAAGGTAAAATTCTATCTAACTCTGTCTTGGTTAGATAATAAATTCCTTTCCTTTTCCTTGTGTGAGGGAGATTTTTTTTTTTTTAATTTAAGGAAAGCCTGTGTTCATCTAAAATTCCAAATGGTTTTCAGGGATAAAGGTGGGAAAAAAAAGTTGTCCCTATTGCACTGAAGGTTTTCCCACTGAGCATCCCAAAGGCAGGAGACAAAATATAGCAATTCTTTCTGCAAAAACAAATGCTGGCTCTCAATCTCGGCTTCATCAATCAGGAGACTACGAGCAACAGCACGAGGCTTATACAAACAATCACACATGCACTCTGTGCTTACCTCCCCACACCTTAACTTTGCTGCAAAACTTTCAATTCAATTACCTGCTAGGTTTTGTAATATTTCTGAGAGCATTTCTGTGCAACACTTCTGTAAAAAAGATTCAGTTTTGTGAACAGTGAGTGCTTAAATTCATGCAAAATGAAACAAGAAGATGTTTTTCTACACGGATGTAGCCTCGCTCTGGTATTTCTCAACAAAGTGAAATGAGGACTTAGCCTCTGTAGTGATATTTAGTATTTACTTAGTGTGTTATGTAGATGTGGCTATCAGGGAAAATCATTGCAACATATTTTTCGTTTACAAAGTGAAGTTTAGAGTGATATTAGTTGTAATTAATTCAGACTGAGATTTTTCGTTATTAGCTTCCTATTTGTGCTGCAGTGGCTTTTTCTTCCCCTGAGAAGTACAGCTGAATCTCAGTGGGGTGCTGTGGCACTATAAAGTGATTGGAAAATCCCTACAGCTGGTAGAGAAAGAAGACACTCCCTAAAAATCTCCCTTCTGAGGTTTTATTAATGGTAATTCTCAGTAACTGACCTCATCACATGGTGCATGTTGGAAGTGAGAGGGTTTAGTGGGAAGTCGAGGTGCTCTTGGTGGACTGTTGCTGGTTTGGGGAGGCAGAAGTGAGTTAAGCCCTTGGGATTCATAACACTGCATTGAGCACCAGTCTGTGTGACAAACAGCCCACAACCTTGAAGTGAAAAAGTAAATTAAATCTGTTTCTCATGTGGGGAAGGGAGAACTGTGTTTTCAGGACTTTCTGCAGCAGCAGAGTTACACCAGCACTAAATCCTGAGCATTCCTGTGCACTGAAAGGTCCTGGCTGTGCCCTTCTCCCTGGGATAGGAGCCAGGCCTTTGCTGCACCACTGTTGGCTTCTCCCAGACCAGCGTGTGGTGTCTGGGATACCCGAGTGGGAACTGCGGGGTGAGATCCAGGGACAGATAAAACAATATTATTATTTGTGGTGTTAATGAGCTGTCTGTCTTATGATATCTCATGGTAAATATGATTAACAAAGAAACCACGACAAAGAGTGGCCACAGCCTGTTCCCTGTAGTTTTGGTTTTCAAAACACTTGTTTTGTTTCTTTGACAAAAAAGTGGAGAGTGGAAGCGGCACTGAATGAGAGGGAGAACGTAGCCTGAAGTACTGTTTCCTTTTGCCAAGACCAAAGAAATTATAAAAACAAATTCTTGGCTGAAAACTTAAAAGGATAGGTTTGGAATGTTATCTTAAAGGACGTTTCAATCTTGGAGCTTCCAGTCATACCCCAGATAAAGCACTTTGTTTATGCATTACCCCGTTTCACATACAGTGGCTTCTATGGGAGATGAGCTACAAGTGTTCATCCTGGGTTTGGATGACACAGAATTTAATTAGAGGGGTTTTGTTTTGTTTTGTTTTTCTTTCCATAATCTACTAGTTTTGTTTTGTTTTCTTTACATAATCTACTAGTTTTATACATCACACGTATGGTCTGCATTTTTGCAGCAAGTACTAATTAAACTGCTCAGATTTCATATTGTTGTTCAAGGATTTCTTCCCTTTCAGGTGTAAATGCTGAGGAAGCCAAGAGAAACTTTAGAAATATACAGTATTTACATCAGTGTGACCTGGAGAAGAATCCAGGAGAGAGTTTTTGGTAACACCTTTACCATTCAGTTTAGACTTTGATTTTAGATTTTTATATTTTGTTTCGAAGAAAATGAGACTTTTAGAGTCATCAGGATTAAATTAGTGTTGCCATTTCTATCCTGATGAATTACCTGAACTGTGCATACCTTCATGATGGAGAGAGATCACAGTTTGTGTGGTGTTTATCCTAACCAGTAGCTGCTAGTAAAACTCACTGCCTTACAGCAAGTGTTGGCACCCCTCCTTGTTGTTTAAAACAAACCACAAAGGACTAAATTTTGGGCTTATGGGCTTAGATAATAAAAAGAGGGTACAGTTCTGGCTTCCCCTGAAGTTGATAGCACCCACTGTCTGCACTAGCAGCAGGATTTCACTGTGTATAGCAAAGCGTGGGAGAGTTGCAGAAAATCTGTAAATGTTTTTTGAAACTCGGTATTGACTTTGGTTCTCCTCAGTACTAAGGCAAAAATTACTTTCTGCCTTGAATGCATAGCATATTCATGCCTTTTAATTCTGCTTGGTAATTTGCTGTTACTTGTGCCTAACAGAGTTAAGGGTCTGGAGAACAGAAGGTGTGGTCTTTTTAAAGAAACTTGTGTTGTTTTTTTTTGTATCCACTTGATGCTTCTCAATTTTGCTTTAGCAGTAAAGGTGACTTGTGCTGACAGCTGGAGTAATTGCTGTGCATGGAATAAAACTGATTGTCTTTGTTTTCTCGCTACAGTTCTAAAGTTTAAGTGTATTCTTGCAGATCTAAGCTGAAATACGTAGATAAATTTTTGCTGTATGTAATAAAAATGGTTTATATGTTTTTCTGATGCTTGAATGTGCAGAAGACACATGTAACCATTATTGAAAGGTAAAAAAAGAGAACAGGGCAGGTTTGGAGGCAATGAATTTTATATTTTATATCCTATTCTTTCTCATTGTTTATTATTTTTATAAGCTCTACTAGTGCTTTTTCCAACTCCCCTTGAAATTAATGAGAGCCAGACTAAATCCAAAGAGACTTTTGTAGATGAAACACTCTTTTTTTTTGAGAGGTGATAGAGCTCTAACTTTAAAATGTGTCCTGCTGAGGGGAGTTGGGAGCTGTCTACAGGTAGGCACTTGCTCTGGGGGAAGTAGAGCTTTAAGCAAATATCAGTAAGTGATGGTCCTGTCATAACATTCATCACAATTTTTGCCTGTTTCCACATATGAACGTATTAGAGAATATGTACCAAATGCCATTGGAGACAGGTAATGGATTGGGCATTTTCATAGGGATGAACTCACTTTTGAATTCAGCAAACCACACATTTTGAAGGTCACATTGTCTTGTGAATCTTCTTATCTCACTAGTTGTTTTTGTCACGTTATTACGAGCTGGCTACTACAAAAGTTCTTTTTTGGGTGGGTGTTTGGCTTCCTTCTATGATGCTGCCTCAGAAAGTGCTGGGAGGATCTGTTTTTAATGCAGTGTACTTGAGGAAGATAGCGATGCTATTTAAGCTTTGTGCTCTTGGAATTACAAATGAGTTCCACTGATCTTTTGCACTAGTTTAGTTATTAGCTATAGGAATAGTTGTATCTCTAACAATCACCTCTGATAGCAGCTCAGGGGGAGTTTTCCCCTGAAGTTCCCTGGCACCCCTTTGCTCACATTGGCATCGGCACAAGCAGTTCCAGCCAAAGTGGGGGGCACTAGGAAAGTCAACACTTTGTGACTCTTTGGAGAGACAGAAAAACACACAGTAACACAAGGACTTGAGGAGCTTTTTTGTCTGGCCAGTACTGGTCATGCTAAATTGGTATAAAGAGCTACAAGAAACACAACTGCCTATGATAAATTTGAAAAACTGCTGGATCCTCTTACACCTGGCTGTGGTAGGAGAGATCCTGAGACAGCATCAAGTTGCATGTCTGCTATGCCTGGTATATTCAGGCTTGCACAGCCAGAAAAAGAAATTCATGTTCCCAGCAGTGACTTAATTTTTCTGTCCTATGATGCTGGCTGCCTTTTAAAGAAACTTTGTTTAATTTCCATTCTTTCCTAAAGAGTAGTGTTATTTTGTGAAGCTCTGGCTGAATCACATACACGGGGGGTGAGTGCTTTTGCCTAGAATGTAGCAAAGCTTGTGATCAGTGCAAATGGAAAAACCCACATTCTTGCTGCCTGCTGGAATGCACAGCTGCATTCCTGGAAGAACCAGCCAGTCCAAAACCCCTTCTCCTGTCTTTTCTTCTTTTATTTGGCCTTGAGTTAAGTGACTACTTTCTGTTTGTTTGATGATTTTATTTGTAAGATTACATATCTATTATCATGCATGTAGGCACTGGGGTTTGGTCAGAGAACCGGGTCCTTTCTGGCACTTATGGAGAAACAAGAAAACAGGATTTCCTCTGTGTGTGAGATCCCTGCACAGAAACAGCCCACTGCTAAATGCAGCACATGATAAGTGTCCACCACCTGCACAGTACAGGCAAGTTGTATTCTGTAGCTGGAGGTAAACATTGTTTTCTTGGATCAGCACAATAGCTTTGATTCAAGATTGAATCCTCAGGCTCTTTGTTAAGTTCACAACTATCAGAAGGATGAGCTGGCTCTGGAAGGAGCGAGCAGCTGATGTGTGTTGCTGCTGTTCCCTGACTGATGTTGGTGTTGCCTGTGGCAGGGACAGTGGGACAGCAAAGTACAGGAGACCAAAGGGACAAGGAAAATTAATATTTGTCAAAGAGGATGCAGAGTATGACTAAAGACTACATCCAGCTGATGAGGTTTGGCACAGCATAAGGATCCAAAACCCTGCTGGAGGATTGCACCCAATGACTCTCTTAGCTCATGTTCAGTGAGTTGCTACTGTTTGAACAAGTCAGTGCTGTCAATGGAGCTGTAGAATTTTGCTCTGGTACTTTTTACTTTTTTTTTTTTTTTTACTCTTGGCACTTTTTTCAAAATTATTCATAAAACTAGAGTTAGGGTATGTTAAAATAGTTTATTGTAGCTGTCATATTTTCCCCTTAAGCAGATAAAGTTGTTATTCTTTTCAATTTACAAGACCAGAAAAAAAGAAAAAAACCCCCTGTATTCTAGTGCACTGTGCTGTTACCAACAGAACTGTACTTTTCAGTAACATTGTTTAAGTTGCAGAGAAACATTTATCTAAACTGAAGTGTTTCTATGGATATATAAAATCTGCATTTTCTCTCATGTTTCTCTCCCCACAGTTTTAGGTATTCAGAGAAAACCTTAAACTGTAAAACAAATCTTCAAATGCTGCAGAAGGCTGAACACAGCTTTGACTACATACCTTTGCAATTAGAACTAATTTACTGCCCTGTGAGACAGAGGAAACGTGCAAAGTACTTCTTGGAAAAGTATACCACAGTAAGAAAAGCATAGCTGCTCTGTCAAAGTTATCTGCTCCGATTCAGCAATTATCAGGGTCATTCTTACAGCCACATACCGCAGAGAGTTAATTAATGGGGCTGCAGCTGGTGGTACCACTTTGGCTGCTTCAGCCCAGCCTCTTATTCCATATTTCTCAGGTTCGTATGACCAGTCTTGGATTACTTCCCATTATTTTTTCCCCCCAAAGCACAAAAAGTACTTAAGTCTCTACTGGAAAACTGCCAGGCTTTCATAAAAAGAACAGAGCTGTCGTTTCTTTGCTATTTTTATCTTCTCTGCCAAAAAAGACACCATGTTGCATTGGCAGTTGTATATTTTAAATTGCCTTCTCTGTTAAGTTTCTCGGGTCAAACCCCAGGCTCTCCACAGCCAGTGGATGTCCAGCACGTTGCTGACTGTAGCTCCACTGTGAATCTTGGAACTCTGGATTCCCACTCACAGCAAGACTGCACTTCTCAGTTCCCTAACATCAGGAGGCACACAGGTTTGAAAAAAATCTGGTGGGGCAGGTGTATGGAGAAAAGTGTGTGAGCCTGTGGTAAAAAGCTGTTTCCAGTCCTGATGCCTTTTGCAGCAGGAGAGTGAAGTCCTGACTGGATTTGGCACAGTGGCAAAGTTCCCCAGCCTTACTGGAACAAGGATCTTGAGGCTGAGGTAGCGAGCACAGAGTGGCTCTGTCCTCTGAGGTTTGTGAGAGGGAACATCCTGCTGTGAAAGCTGAGTCACTTCATCCCCACTGGGTCAGGTTCTGTTCCTCAGGAGTTCTTGAAATGGAAACAGAAAGGAGGTAAATCTATTCCCATTGCTTTATGTCCTTTCAGCATAGAAGGCAATTTCACTTTAGTGTAATGTGATTTTAAAGATGAAGGAGTTAACTGCCAAAAGCATTTAAAAATCAGATTGTATGCAAAGCCCCCAAAACTTACTTTGCCAGTGCTTTTCATTCTGATGAATTATCATTTCAGATACTACTTTGGACTGTGAGAGGTGAGATTTCATTGCCAAGATTTCATTGCCATTCCTACAAGGACTGACTTGTATTTAAATTTGAATTAATAATATGAATGGCCTCTGCTGTAATTGCTCCAACCTAATTTGGGATGTGCAGAAAGCTTGCAAAATTTTGGGCATTATTGTTAATGCAGACAGTCTTCAGCCCCAAACTGCCTTGCAAATACTTGTATTTGATGGTACAGCACCTTAATGAGTGCTTTTACTCTAACTTATAATTTTGTTAGTGCCTCTTAAATATGTATCTTTTGTGTATATAGAGATATAGGTATACAGAAACACATGAGATGTTTGAAAAAAGACTATCAGTCACTGGAGCAGAGAGAGATGGTGAAAGGCTTCATGAAAACTGTCCTAACTGTCCTACCACAAGAAACACAGTTTGCTGTAAAGTATTCAGTGGTGAAAAATGTGACCACACTTACTCTCTTCTGTTTGAAATATTCTTTTCCCCCTCCTCCCCCCACATTCTCCTGGCTCCTCAAAATCCTTACAACAACAGGTTTCTTTAAGGTCACTGTCATCATACAGTTCCTACTGAAAAATGCTTTGTAGGTGAACATCTGCTTTATTTACATAAAGATTAACTAACTTTCATGTCTAAAAAAAAAGGCTTCATCATCTTTTGTATTTGTGCCACATAGAATACAACAAGTGATTTCTCTACTTCAGAATGAAGAATGAACTTTCTGGGTATTTACAATAATGTTTGATAAACAGTGTGTGTCTTAAGCACTCTTTCCAAAGTGCAGTAACTAGGAGGTGGCTAGAGATGCCCTGAGGAGGATTAGAAATTAGAGGGATTAGCAGGTTAGAAGCTATAACTTCTTAAATGCTGCTTTAAATCTTTCACTGGGACTGCACTGTAAGGAAGCAGATATTCCAGCTCTTAACCTACATGCAAAACACACACTCTGGCTTTTATTATTTTTTTTTCCCTATTCAATATGCTCCATGCCAGCTTCTCTTAATGCAGAATTTGGTTCCGAGAGCTGAGAGGTCTTTCGTCTTCCTGCATGTAAATCAGCTAATCCAGAGTTCTGGGCAGCCTGCCTGCCCCACGCTCTGGTGCTGAGAGAAGTGATCCTTGAGGGAGCTTGCAGGCTTGGTGCTCCAAGTGAGCAGTGATTTATGGCTTTTGACTGAGGTCATTGCTTGGCACATAGTGGTGGCCAACTTGATGGATTAAGGATTCAAACAACTCAAGGGCTCTTAACATTTGTAACCAATCATAATCTGGCTGGCAATGACCACAACAAAAAAACACCCATGTATTCCTGTTTGGATCTATTTTAAACTAGTTTGGCTTTGTTTTCTTCTTGGAGACCTACTGCTGCCATTAGATACTCTTTGATTTCCTTCCAAGGATGGGTCCAAGTCACATTTTAGTTTGATAAACCTATTTTGGTTCCCTCATTGATCTGTGCTGCTGAGAGTTGCACGTCTCTTTTTGGTCTCTTATTGCTTTACCACATCAAGGAGAGCTGGAGGGGCCAGTTCTGCAGAAGAGAAAGGAGGGGATTTCACCATGTCAGAGAGTTCACATACACTGTTTTTCTTTCATGTGCACTGAAGAAGCAGATTCAATTAACAGCACCTTAGATGTCACCAGATGATCTACACCTGAGAGGTGTGTGTAAGGCAGAGTGCTTCAAAGTCAGCATCAATAAGACTTCATTGTAGATACTGCAAGGGGGTTGGTGAGCTCTTAGAGAAAAATACTTTTTCCTAGATGGACCTTCTGTCATGAGGGATACATTGTCCCCCCTGTACTACTGAGCAGTTGGTATCTTAGGTTTGTAAAATGTAGAACTTTCCTCCTTCTGGAGGGTCGGTACAGACAACTCCTCCCTGCTTCAATGAATGCTGCTTAGTGAGAGCCATTCTCTCTTTTAGTCACAGAGGTGCCATGAATCCCTGTCTCTCAATGTGTCTTTGCCACATTATTTTATTTGGATTGCACAAGTATCTTGCAATACTTGTGTTATTGCATACTGCAATGTGAATTGTAGAGCACTCTCCTGGGAAGTGGTAGCAGAGAAGCTCTGAGTAAGGGAAACTCCATGAATATGTGTTGTTCACATATTTAAAATTAAGCTTTGTTCTGGAATAAAACATCATATGAACTGCAATGCTCTGCAAGGCTGATACTAATGTCAGTGAGAATGCAATGCTCTGTGACTTTGGTATTGAGCCCCTCCCTGTAAAGGTAGGCTTTGAAAGCTGGCTTTTTATGTAAAAAGTGTCTTGCTGTACAGCATATCTGGGAAGGAGATATTTCTCCCATATGTAGTCTAGGCAGCTCAAACAGAAGCAGCAAGACTCGATACTAACTAGTACCTGTATAGCACTTTTTACCCACTGTAGTGAAATAGCATCTCTTGCACAGGAAAGGTCCTTTTCCTTCAGACCAACTAATTCTGAAGGTGGTGATTTATTTTTACTCCATGGTATTTCACAACCCCAAGAGCTTATTTAGAGAATATTGGTATGTCTTTCAAGTTTTACTTTTCTCTATTACATTTTAAGTAACTAAAGTATAGGTTGAAAATAAATTCCCTAGATAATTATTATTTCTGTTACTGTTTTATTCTTTGCTGGTGCCTTGGAGTTGCTGACTCCCTCCCCAGTGGTAGGGGCTGTATAAATATAGGAAAAGGTGAACTTTTCCTTCAGAGAGAGAGAGAAAATATTTCTGTGGCTTGTAAAGGAAAATAAATACCATAAAGACTGTTCTTTTGCTCAGTGTAGCTCTTTCAGGGTGACTGCATGGATGAACATGTTCTCTCCTGGGAAGATCCTCTAGCTCAGAACTGTGTGTGCGATGATCCCGAGCTAAAATCTGTGCTGGAAACATCAGCATGTGCCTTCAGTTCTTTGGGGCTCAAACACATCTGCTAAGAACTCTTCTCCCAAAGTGCCTCAGATCTTGATGTTCATCTTAGAAAGTGCAGCTCCTTCTTTTTGCGGTTGGAGGTGGGAACCAAGCACACTTTGACTATGGTCATGCGATATGTCACTGCAGGAGCTGGGACCAAGACCTTCTGCCTTGTAACCTAGTCAGCTCTGCCTTGTTCACACAAGGGTGGGGATGAAATGAGTTTTCTTCAGAACGCCAAAAATGTCATCAGACATCAGATCTCCAAACCTAAACTGTCTCCAACGCCTTCTCATGAGTCCAGGGCCTCACCTCTTCCCCTGTGTGCAGCTGCCAAAACGGCTTGTTTCCTTTCAACTGACAGCTTCACCAGTGCAGCTGTGTATTTTCAATGAGGAGCACTAGGAAAATTTTGGGATGGAATATAATTAAATTTTTAAAACCCACAGGAAAGTTTCTGGTTTGAACATATTAGTCACTCAAGTTCGATTAAAGATTAATTTCTAAGGCAGTTGGTTACCTGATGATCCAGAGAGTTGCAGGGTGAACTCTGCTTTGCTGTACACTAATCCCAGCACTATCAGTCACATCCTGATTTGAATCAGTAGGAAAACCAAAGTACTGAAGGCCAGTGACAGATTCATGGAAGGATTTGTGTCAGAACCACTTTGGGTATTGGGAATTTTTGGTTCTGGTTGCTGTGCAGAGCCATGGCAGCATTTCCTTTGTGAAGCACAGCAAAGTCTGGCCTCTCCTTGTCATCTGATGAAGAGAAGGTAAGCACTGAATGCACTTCAGGTCTGAGCAATTCTGAGTTAGGATTCAAGCCTTGTTCAGTAGAAATAAGGTAATATTTCAAATGCCTTGTAATCCACTTCTTTCTTTTATGCAGCTGTAGGTGCTGCTGAAGCACATGCCTGTGTCATCCTGCCTGCTTGCTGAGCAGGAGTTTCTTTAACTTATATGGGGCATTTTCATAGCTGGTATCTCTTCTTGGATCTGCTTTGAAAGTATGGGAAGTCAGTGGTGCATTATATGAGACACTGATACGCTCTGGACTTATTTGCTGGCTGTGGGGTTGTTTAGCCCTGTCAGAGTCCCTGTCTGGACAACAGGAAATCTAAGAACACAAATGCCAGGTGAATGGAGCCAACAGAAAATGATCTGGGCTTTCTTGGGCATACAGCTGTCACAGGTACAATCACAGCTCTGGGAATGTGTCTGTTCAGATGGAAGGCTAGCAATGGGAAAGAATTGCATCCAGCTTTGACTACCAAGAAAACTGCTGGATTCTCTGGTGTGAAAGGTCACTCCTCACTTCCATGACTGCCTTATGCTTTTACCTTTTTTCCTTACACAATCCATTAGGTGGCACAAAGAGATACATCTGACATACTCTGGACAGGAAATGATGGCAGGAGAATGAGTCCAGCCATCTCCCACAACCATCCTTAACTTCCTCCCAAACCTCCTTGTATTGTTCCACACTCCTGAAACAACTCTGCTTCTCTTCAGCAAAAACATTGTGCTGCACTGTGAGACACCCAGTTCTGCCCCATGAGTGAGTTTGCCTGGTCCTTTCTGGCTCCTGCATCTTACCTTTCCTCCTACCTCTGCAGAATGCTGCAACCCAAGTGATGAAACCACCTCTAAAACTGCTCATAGGCAATTTCTGTTGCTATTCTTTCTACAAAGGTGCCACATGTTACATCTGAACTGAATGATCAAGACCCTTTTCCTCTCTGCAATGTGCTTGGGCCATTTATTCTGAGTGAGACCTGGGCACGTACCAGTCTTTTTCACTCTCTTCTGTTCCCACATCTCAATTGCAATGAAGAAGAAACATCCAGAGGTCCAGTGGAAGCCACATGGGTAATTCAGGGCCTTTAGGACAAGCTGTAGCAGATACCTCCAGATTGTTTAAACAGACACAGTCACTAGGAAAATTTGTCAAAAAGGTTTAGCCCCAGGTGCTCCTCATCCCACCCTGTGGTTGGCAAGGCATTGAAGAACTATCTAGACTTCTCCTTCCTGTGGATATTGAGCTTGCTCATTGGGAACCTCAGGTACTCTTGGTATTGGGAGCAAACCACAGGGGAGTTAAATCTCTGCTCTTAAAAAAAGAAAATGTAAACAGGAAAGGCTTTCCAAGGGTTTGTATCACTCCTTTGGGGATGGTTTTGTTAGATATAACAACTGGAGTTTGAAGTGACCGCTACTGATCTGATAGACACTGAAACTCACTGCTGATAATTCTGCTTCTGCCTTTGTTAAGCCCCCTGTGAATGGCTGGGTCTGTGCCCTACCTAGAGCAAAAGTGAAGCCAATTTTGGATATCACTCATGCTTAATGACATTCAGGAATGAAGAGTACCAAAACAGTGGAGCTGCTGTCACAGGTCTTGTCACATGGGAAGGACTGAAGACTGGGAATGAGAAGACTGAAATATTTCTTCTTTGTAGGACTATGTATTCTAGAGTGACCTGGGCACTTTTATATCATCTAGTCAGTTTTTGACAGAGCAAGGAATTGATACATAGCTCAAAAATATATCCGTCTGGGGTGGTTTGTGTCAACTGGACATTTTCTTTTGTGGTGTCCTTTTTGTGTATGTCACAGGACAACTTTTTATGGGGTCCTTTATAGGAAACAAAGGAGAATCAGTTTACATCCTACTTAGAAAAAATGACATCAAACAACTTCTTCAAAGTTCAGCACATTTCTCTAAGCACAGGTAAAAGCCTAAATGGTTAAATCAGCCCCAACTAATTCAACATTTAGTAAACTCTGTCCTTACTCACACGTTCTACTATTCCCAAGCAGAGGAAAACGTTGATTTATAGGAGACAGTGGTGCAGATGAAAAGAAACAGAAAACACCCTCATTTGGAAGGATACAAACACTTCTCTGAAGTATTTAGAGCAACCTGAGGTTTGCACCTCTAGATCGTTGTAATAATACGTCTTTTACTTCCCCCATCAATGTAAATGACCAGCTCAGTTTGCTGAGGATTGATCAAGCTGCACAAGCCTCCATGTTTGGAGACAGGATCTGAAACATCAGTAAATAAAGGTTTTGAAAACACAATTTCAGTTGAGCTGTGCAAATAACTTCTCTTCCTAGTTTGCTGGCTGAGCTGAAATGCTGAGAAACAAGTTGTTCCCTGACAGTGGAACTAATGAATCCTTGCTGCCTGGATTTGAATCCTTGCCTCTCAGCTCTCTGCCCACCCCTCAACCCCTGCTCCCTATATGTCCCCCGTGATCCTCTCCCCTCCCACTATCTTTGCTTCCCTTCCTTCTCCCCAGATAACAGCTGGGCAATGGTAGCATGTATTGGAGCTTGTTCTGATGAGTAAGGGGCTGGGGGAGCCAAACTGTGCAGAGAACTGCTGAGCTCACTCGGCAGTGCTTCCTTTGTGGGGGCACTGGGGTAGGTCCCTTTGTTTCTATTGAGCTGCCAGTTTCTTGAACTTTGTGCTCACTCAGCGTTGCTGGGAATGTCATGTCTGGACAGAATCTGGCTGGAACAGGTCTGAGGTGGAGAAGTTATTCAAGAGACAGATGGACTGGCAGTGCAATCACATAAGCCTTGTTTCCTAAGGGAACCTGCCTTCAAATGCTTTGCTTGAACCAAGATGAAGTATTTTTGCTTTGTTTTCCAAGACTTGTTAACTGCTTGGATTAAACTAAATATGTGTATTAAATGATACTGCAAGCATGTTAGTACTTTTCTGTCAGTTTATATATATTTTCTTGGAGAAAAAAAAGTAGCAGTGAATTTATTTCTTAACATGTTACAAGCAAAGCATGGCACAACCAGTCCTGCCTAGTTTATCTTGGTTTCACATAATTTTTGCTCTCATGATGCTATTTCTGTTATATCCCTCTTTTTTCCCTCTGCATTTGATGCATCTCCCAGATGTCGGAGAAATACACAATATCTTTGAGCATTTGTTGTCTTCTTAAAAGGTTGTGGCATTAGGTCAAAGGTATTTTTCTCTGCACCTTAGCGTGGTTTGAGGTGTTTCAGCTTAATGCAGAAGATCAAAAATTATAAGGAAATGGCTAAATACACCTAAAGTATCAGTAAACTGCAGCCTTTTGAAATTGCAAGCCCCAGTTTGCCATTTCCTTGAACAGGCACGTCCAATCACTCTCTTTGGACAGACAGAAGTGAGTGCTGAGATGGAGTCCCTTGGCAGGTATTGCCATGTCATATTTAATGATAAAAGTGTTTGGTTTTCCTCTTTATGAACACAGTAGCCATCAACATTAATGGGTTGATCATCCTCATAATAAAAGAAAGATGACTCTTAAATTCATAAATATATTGTTTACTAGACTCAGTTCATCTCAAATGTTTATCTTCCTTTTCCTAACTCATTTTATAATTATGACCAGCATTTTGTACTGCACTGCAGGGCATTGTGTAATCTTGGTGTTTATAGGGACAACACAACATAATCAGGGTGTCTTTTCTGAGCAAGGAGCTGAGTACTATTATTGTACTGTTACATAGAAAGAACAGTAATAGAAAGATAACCTCAGGAGGCCATCAATGCTATCATCATCTATCTGACTTTAGAATAAGAAGAGTTGTAGGAACTATAAAAAGGATGCAACTGGCAAAATCAATCAGTAACTCAGAACTGTGTTGAAATGCGGGCCGTAGCACCCAGATTTTAAATTAAGCTGTTAAGAATTAAGATTTTCTAATAATCAGTTTTCATCTGCTAAATATATGTATAAACACAGAATAGAGAGAAGATTCCTGTATTTAAGGATTATGAATTCTCATAAAATATATCAGTGCTTTGAAGACCATCAGTGCTGGCATGTAACAACTACTAATCTATACCGTAAATTATATGTTGAGTTTTCAGTTGTTTTCATTTCTAAATCTCATTCAGAAACATTTTTTCTCCTGTGTTTGTTTTTTATTTTTTGTCCTGTATTTCATTTAATACATTGTTTAAATGTGTTAAAAGAAGTTATACCTTGAGAGAACTATCTGATCACTCCATGCTGCAGGTGAGCTTTAGTGCATTATTCTTTGCAATGTCAGACCAAAGAGATGATTACTGAGGCGGGTAGGAAGGAAATACAAAGGTAGATTTGTAGGTTATAGTTTGTTTTATTATTACTGTATTCAAATCCAGTGTTGACTGTATTAAATGCATGATTGTCACACTGCTGTCTGCTTGGTGTCTGGTAAATGCAGTTCACAGGGTGATTTTTACTCACAGGAATAGCCAAACTTGATGCTAATTGCCAGCTTTGTTGCTGTGGTGATGCAGAACAAACACCTCCCTAACCCCCTGGGCAGGAATCAGGCATAGCACAAAGGTAGCGAACTTACTGCTCTGCATAGATACAGCTTGAATAGAAAGCTTTGGTCAGTGAGGGCTTCTAATCCAGTTCCAGTCATTAAGCATCCTGTGTGGAGAAGGGATCTTACCGTTTACAAGCTGTTAAAGCAGATGCACAGGTTTCTCTCTATTTTCTCTTTTACAAATGTCAAGACCATTTGTGCTTTCTAGTCACAAATTTGACCAAGTATAGACAAAGTTGTTTGGCCTTGGCAAACGAGAGGAGTTGTTTCTACACCTCCATTATCTGCCTTTGTTAATGGATGGAGGGTGTGGGGTTTGTGAAAATGTGTTGCATTTTTATCCACCTGCTCAGCTCTACTCCCAGAGATGGTGAAATTCCATAATGAAAACATCAGAGAGAGTTTTGGTATGTCAAGGCCTACACAGCTAAGACATGGCTAAACACTTGTGTCTGTTTGATGCCACTGTGTTGATAACAGCAAGTGGAGCTCATGATTTAAATTTGGTGGGTGTGCTGCAGAGATGGGGAAGAGCTAAGCTGTTTCTTCTAAAGGTGGGAGAGTGAGAGGAAAAATACAGAGTAGGGCACACATGAAAAGCCAGAGCAGCTGGTGAGATGCCTGATGAGCTGGTTCGAAAGGACAGAGGACCAGTGTGCTTTGAGGAGATTGTCCCCTTTGCCCAGCTATAGCTATGGCCCCTGCTTCTCCAGTGTTAATGCTGGCTGCAAGAGCAAGATTGGTAGGGGCAAAGCAGATGAAACTGCAAATTTTGACATTTTGTGTGGCCCACTTGCTTTGGCATCATCATTTTTGGCCTGTGCTCAGAGGGAGTGCTGTGCACAGCCATTGGTGCTCCCAGCAATGGAGACAGAAGAGTCATGCCTCCAGCTCACAAGTGCAGAAGCCATGATATGTTCTGCCAGCAAACTAGACAAAAATATATTTTTAATTAACTTCTTCGGTTATAAAGGCCATTTAAATGACATATGAGTTTCAAAACAAGATATTCTATGGGTCCTATATATCTCTCCCCACTCCTATGTTTGCTTTTCCTGCTTTGGCATCTGACATTAATGTCTGTCACTGAACATCTCAACCTTTGTATCTTTCTCATGGGAGACACAGATCAGAGTGTTCAAGCTTTGTAATTTGGCATTGCTGGCATTTTTCTTCACCACAAATGTTTCTGATGATCCTCATGACATTTCATCAAGTTTGGGGGGAAAAAAAATCATTAAGAATAGAGTAAAAAAAACCCTTGTTGATCTGAAGTGCTCTCTGAATGAGCTCTGGGAAGTTTAAATGCAGACACAGCATCCAACTTTCCATTTGTACTAAACTGAGACTATTTGCAGTTACTGTTTGAGAGAAAAACAGCGTTGAAAACTTCAGATGAAAGGTTTTGGGTTTGTTCAGCAGAGGTATGACTACTGATCAAAAATACATTCTGTACGTTTTCAGTTTATTGAGGCATACTCATTTCCAAGAGCAAAATTGCTGTCTTTTTATTTCTACAGTCTTTGTTTGAACTGAGATCCACATTCATTGTTACTGAGCTTTAATAATCTAAGGGTCACTTGAAGGGCTTTTGTTTGAGAGACCTTTCAAGCCAAGCCAAGGCAGCAGTTTAGAGAACGTTTCTTGTTTGTAGACAAAAATATATTAAAACAACCAAGGGAGCTATTACTCTTCCACATAATTATTTTTAATGTCTCATTGGACATGTATGAAATGCCTTTCAGTTCCTGTGGGAGAATTACTTTTTTGCATTTTGCAGCGTAGCTTTTGTTAAATTTCTGTGCTGCTTTTCCATTGAGCAATGTTCACCCCAAAAGACTTTATAAACACGAACAGTATCTCCAGGAATATGCTTCCAACAAAATCCACATAAGTACTTAGAGATTTGTCAGTGGTCATGGGCCTGATACCTTGCATACCTTGTGCCATCTATTTTATTTTTTGGCCATAGTCAGGAAGGAACGTGACCCCAGTTCACAGAGGGAAAAGTCAGAGGACAGCCAAGAGTCCTGCCTGAGGTGGGGCAGAGCCATGTGCTGCAGCAGCCAGTGGTAAGGGCAGGGAGAGGGGAGGGGTCACGGCCTTCCTCCTGCTAAATGCATGTCAGGTAACATGAGCACCTTTGTGTCTTTGGAATAAAAATGATCAGCAAACGTTTTGTGCTGTGTGTAGCTCTTTTCAGTTATCTAGGAAAGACTGGAATGGTGTTCATCCTTCCCTGTTTTAACAGGAATGTATTCAGGGTGGGGAGAGCAAGCACAGAAGTTGAAGGGAGAGGGGAAGAGTAGCTTTATGGAAAGATAGAAACCATCCTGCAAAAATGTAATTCTAATAAAAATATTAGGGCTTGGCTTGGCAAATGTTCATTGTGTGCCATTTTTGCTCCACAGAGGAGCAGCCTCATCAGGTAGATGCAGGTGCTTCACTGGGATGTCTCCTTCCTATTGTGCATCCATGATCCTTTAAATCTGCCAGTTGCCCATTCCATTTTGAAAGATGCTCAACTATCTCTTGCTCAGGCATTGAGAGCTCCCACAGGTCACACAGTAGCTGAGTTCTGCAGCCACTGGTCTTCTCCCAGGCATGGCAAAGCTTTCTGTGACCCCAAATGGACTGAAGTTAGAGTGGCCCTAGCACATGCTTTGGGCAAGGGCCCAGAAAGCATCAGGGCTTACTCTAAACCTGAAACCTTCCATGGGTCAAAAAAGAAGTTATTGCTTATCTGTGCATGGCACATTTAAAACACGTGGCTGTGCCAGTCACGGTATCGGTGTCTGTCTCTCATCTCTTTCCTCAGGGCTGATGTGTGCCCGGTGAACTTACCTGTGTTTTCTGCTAAAAAAGGAAAATCTGACTGTGAGCCCAGGGTTCTGTGCCAGTTTTGGCACCTTACACAAACACACACCGTTATCACTGTCTCATCATAAGGCTGATAAAGTTTAGCGAAAATGGGTATCTAGATAATTGTATTTGCTAACTAGATGTAAATCTAATTTCAAATTTATAGCAGTCTTAAGTTTCAGAGATACAGAAATTACCATGTTCAGCATCTTCAGATGACTAAACTTGAAGTCTTTCAAGCTAAGCTTATAAAATTGTATGTTATGTAGATGAAGTATGATTTGCAATATGCTCTGTTTTGTGGAGTGACTTTGCCTTGGTTATGGGTGAAACCCACACGATTTTAGCAGGCTGTGGAAGCTGCATCTTTGAGCAGCATATAATGATAGAAGCAAGTTATTATAACTGTGTAACACAGTGATGTTCTAATGTTTTAAGCATGAGTTGCTCAACAAGAAGTGATTTAATTTGGTAAAATGTTGCCTTTACATGAACTCCAGTGCTTTGGAATAATAATTACATTGTATCTCAAGAATATAGTATAAGACTGCAATGATAATATGCACTTACCTGTATATACCTGATGTCACAGTGGCAGAACACTTACAAAATATTTTGTACCCAACGACACATTCTTTGAAACAAGGACTGTGAAGCAAACTGAGGCATTATTTAAATACATCATTACTTGAGGGCTTCCTGTGAAGTTGATCTTGCAGTGTCATCCAAAGTTCCCTGTCCTGATTTGACAGTTTTATGGCCTTGAACTCTCACTCAGTTGGTCAAGGTGATTTAGTCATTGGTTTGTGTGTCTTTACATTTAAAGACTGCCAAATGTAATTGTTTGAAGGATATTTTTTCAATTTGGAGTGCCTTTGTTCAGGACAGATTCTGTTAGAGGGAGCTCAGAGGAGGACAGTGGGAAAAATGAAAAGGACTAAATATGCACAGCCTGAAGAAGGGGTAGGAAAAGCTGAGATGAAAGAACATAATGGTCTATACGTAACTGAAACATGTAAGCATGAGAGAGAGAGAGAAGAATTATGCCGAGTTTGGCAGGAGGATGTAATGAGTAATAGATGGAATGATGAAGGGGAAATAAAACGGGCTGGATGAAGAAAAGCTTCCTGACCGCGAGATCTTGTTTGATTATTGAAGTTTCCCAGGGGACTTCTGTGATTTGGGAAAACTTGTACAAGACTGTTCAGAGCCTCACAGTGCTCCACAATGCATAGCTCTCTAGTCACCTAATAACTTGGCATCCAGGAGTGGATAGTGCTTCCCACCTTCTAACTGTGTTTGAGGTTCTTTGGATTCTTTGGATTTGCTGGGCAGCCCAGAGCATCCCTTGTGTGCTGGCTGGCCTCTGGCTTCCTGTTTAGCTGGGATTACTGAATAGCATGTCAGGTCTTGAAGAAAACCTCCTCTGGGCTTGTACATGCAAATGTGTTTACTGTGGTTGTGAGACTGATCCTGGCTCTTTGATGCTAAGGGCAGGAGGCTCCAAGGTTGGATTCAGCTGTCCAAAGTGACATGATTTATGCAGATGCATTAGGTGGCAATGCAAATGCCTTTGTGTATGTCCTCGTGAACCTGGACCCATCCTTTTATAATATCTGTATGGATATTACTGGTAGATGATGTTGGAGCGAAGCATATTGCAAGTGTTAAATACTCTGAAATCCTTATTTGGCAAGAGAACTTATTCAAGAACTTTCATTCCATGATAAAGCATATGTAGCTGTTATGAGGTGTTCATGTTACCCAATCATAGAATTATTTCAATATAGATCTGGTGTCTGGCTGAAGCTGACTCCAGTAGTTCCTCTGAGAGAGGTTTATCTGATGAAAAATTAAGTGTGTTTTTAGCTGATATCCACCCAATTTGCTGAACTTATTTTGACTTCTGCCTAGAGGTTCTGAGAGTAAATTGATAACTGAGAGTCCACTTGGATTTGAACAATTAGAAGACAAACATTCAAAAACCCAGAGGCAGTGAAGACCACAAGGCTTCTATAAATTGGGAAACTCAGGTCATGGAGTTAGAAAAATGGGTTGCCAGGCTGTTTTCCTGGTGGGTCTCTTCTGCTTGGCCTTTCAGTGTATTCTTTGTTTTCTAGTGGCTGCTCAAAGCAATAGAACCCATTTGGGCAAAGGCACATAGAAATTGCAGAGGCTGCTGCTGCTCAGGGTGAAACAGTGAGACAAATTGGGGTCAGTGCTGTTTAAGATCTTTCTCAGTGACATGGGCAGTGGGATGGGATGCACCCCCAGTGAGCTGGTTGACCACACCAGGCTGTGGGTGCAGTCAGGAAGGGATACCATCCAGAGGGACACGGACAGGCTGGAGAGGTGGCTCCTGTGAACCTCATGGAGTTCAACGGGCCAAGAGCAAAGTCCTGCATGTAGTTGGGGCAATCCCGAGCACAAACACAGACTGGGTGGGGAATGGATGGAGAACAGCCCTGAGGGGAAGGACTTGGGGGGTTTGGAGGATGAGAAGCTCAAGATGACCCAGCCTTGTGTACTCACAGCCCAGAAAGCCAAACACACCCTGGGCTGCAGCCAGAGCAGGGTGGGCAGCAGGGCAAGGGAGGGGATTCTGCCCCTCTGCTCTGCCCTGGTGAGACCCCACCTGGAGCACTGCACCCAGTTCTGGGGCCACCAACATAAAAAGGGCACAGACTGCTGGATTGAGTCCAGAGGAGGCCACAAAGATGATCAGAGGGAGGGATGGAGCCCCCCTGCTATGGAGACAGGCTGGAGAGTTTGGGTTGTTCAGCCTGGAAAAGAGAAGACTCTGGGGAAACCTTCCTGCAGCCTTCCAGCACCTCAAGGGGATTACAGGAGAGCTGGAGAGGGACGTTTTACAGGACAAAGGGGAGTGGCTTTAAACTGAAAAAGAGTTAGATATTAGGAAGAAATTCTTTACTAGGAGAGTGGTGAGGAACTGGAACAGCTTGACCAGAACAGGCTGCCCCACCCCTGGAAGTGTTCAAAGTCAGGTTGGATTGGGCTTTGAGCAACCTGGTCTAGTAGAAGGTGTCCCTGCCCATGGCAGTGGGGTTGGAACTAGACGATCTTTGTGGTCATTTCCAACTCAAAGCATTCTATGATTCTAAATATTGCTAAGAACTCAGTTTTGAAACTGCTCACAACCCAGTGTCTGCTCTGTTCCCAAGAACTAACTGCTTGGAACTGTTGGAAGCTCTGAATGTTGAAACAAATCACACAGAAATGTGAGATTTTTCATGTAAGTTAATCCACTAATTTTTATTTGAATATAATATTTATTATCTCATGGGTGCATGATTAACATCGTATCAGTAGGTACATAACTTGTACATTCT
>JAWWEV010000167.1:2342615-2384967 GCA_035583235.1 Hafferia zeledoni | reverse complement strand
GGGAGAGGCGCCGGGGGAGTCGGACCGAGGGGAGTGGGGCCATGGAGGCCCCGAGAGTCGGGGGACAGGAGGTCGGCAGAGGGTGCGTGGCCTGGCTGGAGCGGGATGAGTCGCCGGGGTCTCGCTGGTCCCCCGCGCCCAGCCCTCAGCTTGGGCTTGCTGTGCGTCGCGGGGGGAACCGCGTACCCACGGAGAGAAGCTGGGACGGACCGTGCCGGGAGCGCCCGGCGATTCGGGCTGTCCCTGTTCGCTGGCGGCAGGGCAAGGGGCAGAGCAAAGGCCGAGGCGAAAGAGCTTGGGGCTGGCGAGGCGGTCAGGGGAGATGTTTGCAGTGAGGGCAGGCGGTGGCGGCCGAGGAGAAGATGTTTTGCGGCAGTGCCGAGTCGCAGTCCCGGTGCCACCGCGCTGCTGCCTTCGACTCCCGACCCCTGCCCGCAGGGTCCGCCCGGCGCCGAGATCCAGCGTCGGAAACCGCAGAGGCGGGCGCCAGGGCCCTGCTGCCGATCCCGGTTTGGCAGCATCCCTGGAGCTGGGGAGAGTCGCGGCCTGGCCGAGGCCTCGGAGCCACTGCGTGCCCCGGGGGATTCCAGGCTCCAGCTGCGGGACGGGAATGGAGCGGCACAGAGACCGCCGGGACAGGGACTCTGCCGCGCAGTTTTGAAAGATATCTGAATGAAAGTATTTTAGATATCGGAAAGGATTTGTAATTGCTGGGCCGAAACAGCAACGAGAAGGTGTAGAAAGGGGTGTGGGAAATAAATTCAGCCCTGGGTTAGCGAGGGACAAAACAGCTGCGACCCCGCGCCATCCTGTTTAAGCACCGTCGTCCGGGTTTAACCACCCCGAAGAGAAATGGAGCCTTTAACACACCAACCCACGGAGCCTACGCTGGGCTTCACTCGGGCCCGGCGCCCTGCGGGCAGTGCTCGGCCTGCGGCACCACAAGCCCCGCACACTCCCGCACCTGTGCGTGCCCGGAGAGCCGGGGCAGAGGGACTGACACCTCCGCACCTCCCAGGCCCGGCTGCGTGGATCGAGGCCCTGCAGGGGCCTGGGCAAGGCGCCGTGGTGGGGAGCAAGGAGCGTGTCCCGGCTCCCTCTCTCCCTCCCTCCCGTGCTCCACCGGGCCGAGCTGCCTCGCCGCAGGGCAAGGGGGTCCCCTCGGCTCGGGGCTTCTCCCCGCACGTGCAGCGCTGCGGCTTAGCCACAACTATTTTCGGCGACACGCAGAGACCTCCTTCGGCAAGGAGAAATTCGGCAAAGGGTGTTTGCTTTTTTTTTTTTTTTTCCTTTTTGTGGATGGATAAAATGTTCTTGCTTTGGCTCTCCTCAAGGTTGAACTCCCCCCTCTTTTTTTTTTTATTTCTTTTAAGACGGTTCCTCCGACCGTGGGAAAGATGCTACCTTGGCTCTGAGATGACATTTCTGCCAAGTCTGGGATGGGGTGGGGGTTAGGAAACTAAGGCTTTGAAATCTCTGCCCAGTTTTCCTTTTCTCGTTCGCCTTTCATCCAGCTGGGCTCCTCCAACAACTGGATGCCTCCAACGGGCCCCGTTCTCCAGCAGATGTACAACTTTCAATTATTTTCAGCACATTTTAATCAGGACTGGTTCTGATAACACCCTAATTAAAGGGACCTCACTATCGGCAGCTCAGTTCAGAACTCAACTTTCTTATCACATTCCTGAAGCTTTGGGTCAGGCAACACCGGAAAATGCGGCCAAAACCTTGTTCTGCTCTGAGCTGAGTTTTGAAGGTCACTGAAACTTTGTGGCGGGCCAAAAGTAGCGTAGAAAGTGTCAGTGTTTTCTGAAAGCCAAAAAAGAGGCAGAGGGAAATGGGGAAAAGGGAGTTGAAGGTTGAGCCTCTACCCTGAGGGCTGAGGGAGGAGATAAGGAGCGAGAAACAGCTGTGGGATGGGAGCCCGTAAGGTACCGGCCTGTCAACGCTGCTCGCGTCGCCGCGACAGGAGCTCTGCTCAGAGGGTCAGGGGGATGTGAGAGACATTTAGCCGGGGACAAGGCAGTCCCACTCCTATCCCAGCCCTGCAGTCTCAGGGCGGACCTAAAATCATCGCGAAGGTGAAGGTTTCAAAGCCTTCTGGATTATTTTTCCCCCTCCTCTTTGCTCTCTTCATTTCTCTCGCTCGGCCGCGCAGGTAAATGAAGTCCTGTCTGCAGGGAGAATAAAATGGAGGCGCAACATTCGGATCCCTTTGTTGCCTCTGCATTTTATTCTCTCTGAAACCCGCCGTGATTACCCATCGTTGGCGGTGAAGCAGAGACCTACCCTGCGCCGAGCACCCGCGGAACGGAGAGAGGCGCCTGAAAACAGTCCCGAGTGCTCCCTCTCGACTATCAAAATCACTCTCCAGCCACACAGCCCATCCAGACGGGTCTGTGGAGGATGCCCGTGCTGGAATAAGCGCGTTCAGGGAGTGGAGTATGAGGGAGGAAGCGCTCGTACTCCCTTTGGTTTCTTTCCCTAGTCCGCGATGGACTTTTTGTTTTGTTTTGTTGGGGTTTTGTTTTGGTTTTATTTTTTTTTAAGAGTGACTCTCAGAGGAGCTTGGTTCTCGGGGTAAATGCTGATGAGCCGAGAAGCCTCTGAGATAATATTACTTTGTAATTACTTTTCTAGCTGAAGTTGTTTAGCCAGCTCCAAGTCACTAATGAAAGTTGGTGTCCAAGCACCTGATTTACGATTCCGTGTCTGCTCGGGGTCAGCAGAGGTGGTCTCTTTCCATCTGAATCTGCTCGGTGTAGGAAACAAAATAGGCTGTTTATTATTTTGGAGAGCAATTTTCACTGAAAGGAGGAGTTTTATTTTTGCATGTAACATTCCGCCTCTTTATTGCAGACTCTTCAGAAAGCGGCTCTGAAAAAAAATAAAGAAAAAAAAGAGGCAAGATTAAAGGGTAACTTCTAAATTGGAAACGCCAGATGAGTACACTGAGCAGATGGGAATCTTCCTCTTTAATATGAGCAACAATTAATGAAAACATCCTTTTTATTACCGGAGCCGATCTGTTCTCTTTAAAAACGAACAAGACTTCCGACTTTCGGCCCCTCGGAGCCGGCAGCCTGGCTCTGCTTTCCCCGTAGCCTTGCGAAGTGCGTGTGCTGGGAGAGTGAACGAAGGGGCACAGTCTGGCGCTGTCCTTTTCCCCAGCGTGGGCAGCCGTCGTGCGATAATCGCGAACTATTTCAGAGCGGCCGGGCGTGGGCTCCCCTCGCTCGACGCCTGCTCGGAGGGGTTTGGCGGGAGGGGCCCGCTAACCCCGCTGTGGTCTCTCCGGCAGGTTACAGCACCGTGGCGTTTGATGGGACCCCCAGCTATGGCCACACGCCGTCTCACCCCGCCGCTCAGTTTACGAACCACTCCTTCAAACACGAGGACCCCATCAGCCAGCAGCCCTCCCTAGGTAATTTCAGCCTCCGCGGGAGCCCCTGGCGAAGGGCTCTGCCGCCCGGTTGGCAATCCGGAGTGGCTCTTGAGTCGCACCGCTGCCCCAACCCCCTTCAGGCTGGCACAGATGCCCCAGTGCTGGCGGACGAGGCCGCGGAGCCCCCTCTGCCGCGCGGGGCAAGCGGAGGGGCGGCCGGCCGCCGCAGGGGTTAATTCTTTGCCGCTTTCTCCGCAGGGGACCAGCAGTACTCGGTGCCTCCCCCGGTGTACGGCTGTCACACTCCCACCGACAGCTGCACGGGCAGCCAGGCCCTGCTCCTCCGGACCCCCTACAACAGGTACCTCCGCCGGCAGGGAGTTTTGCCTCCCCTCCTTTCGTGCGGGTTGTTGTTGGGACTCGGTCTCTCCCCCGTATGCCGTTTAAACACCTTCTCCTTTATATAAGGGAACAGATTTATTTTTTTCCTTCTCAAAAGGAAAAAAAAAGATTCATACTTAAAAAACAATCCATACCAAACAAAACAAAAAATATCCAACCCAACCAACAACAACAAAAAAACCCTAAACAAAACCACAACAAACCAAACCTCAAACAAAACAATATCCCAAACCACATAAAACGAAAAAAAAAAAGACACCGCGCCTTCCATCCCTGGCCCCTCCGTGACTCGGAGCTTTCCCGTGCCGTCTCGCCCACCCGGGCCGGGGTTCGCGGGGGTGGCGGTGCCGCTCGGCGCTGGCAGAGCATCCCGGGCGGGCTCGGGGGAACCACTCTCCGACTCTCCGGCGACAGGTGCCGGCCGCCTCTGAGAGAAGGGAGCCGGACTGCTTGCCCTGCTTGGAGGACGCCTGTCTCGTAGCCCGCTAGCGCAGAGTTTGCTATTTACCCTTAACCCCGCCGGTGGGAAGAGCCCGGGACAGTCCAGCTGAGCCCCAGGGCGGCAGGGCCCCTCTCCCCGCAGCCCCGGAGCTCTTCCCGAAGGCCAGGAAGGTGTGGGAGCACTAGCTGGGGAGTAGCAGCGATGGGCAGAGCGTGTTACATGGAATTAAGTCTCAGCTCCGTCCAATGGCTTCGTCTTGCAGGGCAGGAGTCCTTCCGATGGCTCCCAGGAGTGATGGGAACTGCCCTGCAGGGAGGTTATTTATTGAAATCGGGGCAATAAACCTATCGGATTTCCTTGCTGGGAGAAAGGTGCATCTGGAGCTTTGCTGCAAGCAACGAAATCTCTTGGCCAACAGACGGGCCTATGGCAAGGGCGGCTTCCCGTTTGTTTTTTTCGGTCTGACATGGGGGCCGGGCATTGGAGTTTTACAACGTGTTTAGTGAGTAAAAGAAGTTTCCCAAAATTTATTCTTCAACTTTTTGTGAACTTGGAGCCAGTGCCGTATCTTGGAGTTGCTAAGTAACTCTCGCACACAAAACAATGTGCCTCTGCGAAGGAAGCCGCGAGCGGCTCCTCTTGTAGGCAGGTTATATCATCTCTGATTAATCAACACTGGACGTGAGACAACAAAATTCTGTCACTTCCAGAAGCCACTTCGCTAATGAACATGAGTTGACGTCAAGGGAAGGAGGGAATGAGGTAATGAAGGAAGGAAAGAAGCCTATCCAGAGAGATTAGCTTGCAGAATAATTGGCGGGGCGAACTCCTGCACTGAAGTGACAGAGATTGCTCGACGCGTAGGGAAATCTATAAATACGGTTCGTAGGGAGGCTCGGGGAGGGCAGGTCCGAGCGGCTGCGGGCAGGCCCCGTTCTTCCCAGTCCCACCGGGCCCCGGGTCTCGCCATCGCCCCGGTCCTGGAAGCGGCAGCATCTGGGAGGTGTGATTCCAATAGGAAACCGCTGATAGTGTCAAGCGCTCTCTCCTCCTTGTGCCTCCACCGAGGCAGCGTCGGGCAGGAAGGTGAGCACAGCGTTGTCACCGCCCTAACGCGGCCACCGCCCGCCCAGCGCTTCGAGACTCGCACCTGAGGTCGGATTTCCTCACGACCTCAGCCTTGATCCTGCCCTGCTCCCTGGGAGGTTTATAGGTTACTCAGATAGGATAAGGATTTAAGCCCTTAAACCTCACAGGAGCCAATACTGATGTGTGGGGGTGTAAGGCAGAACTTATTCCACCTCGAGGGGTAGGCCGAGCTGTACAAAGCCTGTTCCCGCATCAAGGCCCGCACACGTGAGAGAGTTCGGTGCGGCCTTTCCTTCATAAAGGGGATGAATAAGTGTTCCCCTACAGAACACTTTCAGAAACGCTTGGGAAAAAAGCAATCTTCCTAACACATGGGCGTTCTTCCCGTGTATGAGTAGTTGCGGTACGGAAACAGAGGGGACTCACTTGCCACATCACCAACTCCCTGAAAACAACCGCACTGTCCTTATCAATATTTATATTGATTTGACGAAATGGTGATTTTTTTTCCCCAAGACTGTATTTTTTCCGCACTTCCCTTTGCGAACATTTCTTTCTTTTCGCAGTTAGGTCAAGTTTGGCAGCTCTGCTTTGGCAAGTGATTGCTCTGTCACCTCATCCGAGCGCCGGGGCCGGCCGTGATGGGTGCTCAACCCCGGAGTTGGGGGATTAGTGCTTCCTCGAACGGGCTGGGGACAGCAAGGGCTACAATTCGCCTTTAGTACTGGAGAGGGGGCGATGTGGCGGAGATCAGATCAGGGGCGGGAGGTGTTGCCTCTCTCTCCGGTAGGATGCGACGGCCGGTGTTTGCCCTGCACCACCTCCTCTCTGGGAGGCTGGAGTTGCGCTCGGGCGTTCTTTGTGGTCCCTCGCCCACCCCCAGGCGAGGTTTCGGGTCCGCTCCGCCTTGCATAGTCCTGTCAGAGCCGTCCCGGATCCGTCGTGTCGAACAAGACCCGAGGGTGATGCTTCGGCCGGCAGAGGTGGAGCGAGAGAGCACCGCGAGGAGATGCAGAGGGAGCCACCTCCATCCGATGCTCTCTCCTTCCCCTCCTCGCCATCTCCCCCGCTGGGTGCAAGGGAGCGCTCTCGGCTTCCCCGCTGCCCGCGGGAGCTGGACAGGGGCGCGAGTGGTCGTGGGCAGGAGGGTTCCTCGGCCAGGAGAGCTCCCGGCCCGGCTGGTACCAGCCCGTCTGCAGTGCGGGGGCACTGAGGGAGGGAGTCTCGTCGTCGCTCCCGTACCGAGGCAAAGCACTCGGAAGGGCAGCAGCTTGAAGGAAACGGTTGAAAGATCGTAATTCTTACACTGGAAGCAGAACTGTCTCTGAAATCTCTCGCCTCGGCAACTACTTGCTGTCTGTTCATAGCGCGGCCCGCTCTGCTGCCAAGGAACCCTTCGCCTGTGGTTGGTAGCTGGACACGGATGACAAACCCGCGGACACCGCGAGTGTGCATTTGTAAGTCCATTAAAATGGTGATGTGAACTTTTCTACCTCGCGCTGTTTAATGTAGTAAACATGCTCGATGTTGAAAATTTACTGTGAGTCACACTTGCAAAGACTCTAAAAGTGGAGGAGTCTCGGTTCAGATTATAGCTCTTTCTGGGCAGAGGTCAAGAACTCGGTAATACTGCAGTGCAGGCCAAAACAAACTCTATATGATCTACTACTGGTTTCCTTTTAAGTTCCCTTTTTGCTCAGTGTTGACTTCCTTTTATTCCACTCCAACTTACATTAATCCCCGTTGTAGAAATGTTCCCCCCCCTTCCTTTCGTTTCTCTTTAAAAGCATCTCTGTAATGAAAATAAGTTATTTTTAGTGTCTTCTTGTGGCTGTTGGAAGGGCCAAGGATTCAGATTGGAATCGGCACAGGCATATCCCTGGAGACCTCGCTTTCCTCCTCATCATTAAAACCTCATCCGAAGCCGAGATTTTGAGCGGAGCTGTTAATTCCATGAGATCGCCTCACGGTACTGTCAATAATAAACCATGGCGAGGCGCAAATGGCGTGAGGGATGCTCTGTTCTCTCTCATGTCAGATGTGAGATGCTTAATCCGACTCGGTATTCGGTATCCCCCGGCGCGGCCGTTTCTGCCTCCGGATTTAAGAGGCGCTAAACCCGACGGTGCCCACCTGCCTCCCGCCCGGGGCCGATTACCACGATTTAGCCAAAGCTCGGGCAATTCCGGTTTGTTCGAGGTGGAAACGTCGCAGGGCCGTGGCTCAGCACAGAAAAAGAATTTCTCCCCTTAACCACTGCCAGCAGCAGAGATCGCGTACACCGCCTCTGCAGCCCGTGGGCATCCCTGTGCCGGGGCATTCTACACCCGAGGCGTGCCGGGAGCCCGCAGCGCATCCCGCCGGAATCCGCTCCCGGGGCCTCAAGACAAACTCTCTGTTCAATCCGCGCAGCTGAAATGCTCCCTTGCCGGGCTGGGCCGGCGTGGGGTCCGCGCCTGGGTAGCCGCTGCCCCCGCACTCATTCTCCCCAGCTCCTGCCCCTCCGCAGCAGGAGAACAAGCGGTGCGAGGGTTGCAGGTCTCTCCTGGGGTTGTCCCGATTCGGAGTGGCAGAGCGGGGTTTAGCTAAAGCAGCCGAGTTCCGCTAGCCCTCTCTTTCCCAGAGCTTCCCAAGGCTCTCAGCCTGCCTGGAAGCCGCTCCTGGCTCCCTTCGGAGGCTGAAGCCTGCTCAGGTTCCGCCGTTCAGCCGCGGGCAGGGGCGAAGCGCGGCCGTACCGCGGGGAGGGGGCGAGAGGGAGGTTTGCCCGAGGGGATTGCAGCGTCCCCTGGGTGCGGGCGCTGCGCTGGGCGCGGAGCGGTTTGTTTTGGACACTGTCACCCAAAGGCGGCATGGAATACAGTGGCTGAGAGCTGTGACAAGATGAATAAGTGTATTGCTTTATGAAAAAGCAAAGGAGGGGAAAAAGTGGATATTGTGGGGGAGGCTCTTATAAATGAACTGTCAAGCGAAAGAAAGTTAAAGGGAAATCTCCTGCTGTAAATGCATCGGGCGGGCACTTCTAATAAAAATCAGGGTCCTGGAGGAATTAATTACAGCAGCATTACAGGAAGAATTCGTGGAATTGCAAAACGTAGTTGGCACAGACCAGCACGGACTGCTATTGCAAATGGGGAAACTGCAGGAGAGTTTAACAATTCCTGAGCTGATATGCAGGACATTGTAGTAGCATAATAGCACTTCAGACATACTAATGAATAATAGTGTCCAGTGATACTGACAAATGATATTACGCATACTTCGAGATTGAAGTCACTTAATTTGTTTTTATATGCAAAAAGCTTCCCACTGGAATCTGGCTTTTTTAGGTCGCTTCTACCTGCCACGAAGTAAAAAAAAAAAAAAAAAAAAGACGAAGAAAAAAATACCTTCTTCTAACAACAGAATGAGATAAATTCACCGCCTAAGTCCAGCGACTTTAGGTGTGATTAATCAACGGGGAGACTTGCGTTTATTGTGAGCGGCTGTTCCCTGGCATCAATCACACCGCCCGGCTGAAGGCCCGGGGGCTCCTGCCCCGTCCCCCCCCAGCCCTGCGGGGAGCTGCGCTGTGGGGACAGCCCGAAGCGCAGGGGGAGCCTGCCCCGGGCGGCGGCACCTCCTCAGCCCGGTGGGCATCTGCCCGGCCGGGAGGGCGCTCCCGTGTCCGGCTCCCACTGCCCCTCACCGCGGCCCCGCTGCCCGGGTTTGCCGCTCCGATGGCGGGGAAGCTTCGGGCTGCCTTCGGTGTGTATCGGCGGGAAAGAGCCTGTTCCAGCGGTGAGCTTCGTTTATCGCTCAGCCACTCCATTTTTCTCCTGCTTGTCAAGCCCCTCTATGTAGTAACATCCATCATGAGTCACGATAGTTGTTTCACTCCATTACCCACGTGGTCTCTCACACTCCTGGTTAAAACAGTTAACAGATTTGCCTTTTCGAAACAAATAATCCGCCACGTTAGTCTGCCCGGCTGCCTATATTCGTTTCACTCATTTCAATGTGTCAATATCGGATATTATTTTTCCATAAGGAAAAAGTTTTATGTCTCCATTTCTAGCTGGTTAAAAATCGTCAGGCTTGCAGATTCAAAGGGACTTTTCGATCTACAGACTTTATTTTATTTTACTTCCTTTTATTATTTTTTTTTAAAAATCTGTAACACATCGATAAAAGGGATTAAAATTATTTTACTTTCTACTGTTATATAGTTATATTTAAACCCAGTAACAAAGAAATTGTTGATATCTTGATGTACTGTTTTGGTTTGATAGCTGTAATTTTAGTTCTAATTCTACATGTTTTCACAACAGTGACAATTTATACCAAATGACCTCGCAGCTTGAATGCATGACATGGAATCAAATGAACTTGGGATCCACACTGAAGGGGTAAGGCGCTTTGTTCTCTTCTAACCTATAACTCTAGCGTAACTGTACCACTGAGCTAACTTTATCTTGTATTTTATGACTTGAATCCGGTCACTTGCACGAAAACACACTGTCCGGTCCTAAGAGTGGCTCATCTGGCTGTAGCTTGCCGTGGTTCTGATACTCCAACTGCGGGCTGGGATGCCGCGCCCATGGAGCCCAGCCCTGGGTGTTTCCGAGGCGAAGCGCTCCGGAGGCAGCGCAGCCGCCCCGTCCCGCTGGGGCCGGGCCGGAGTCCCCGGGCAGGGCAGGACAAGGCAGGGAAGGGATGGGCTGTGCCAGCTCCGGGTCCTTGGGTCCGTCCCAGAGGGGCAGCCGCGGCCCCTTCGCGCTCTCCTCCTTGAGCTGTCGCCTCTTCCTACCATCCCTCTTCCCCTTCCCTGCCTTCGCCAGGCCCTGCGTCCTGTGTCCCGGCCCGGCCGCCTCCCGGCTTCCTTCCTCCCGGCCATTGTCGCCCTCCCACCTGCCGGGAAGAGGCTCCGGCCCGCCTCCCCCGCGGGGCTTCCTGCGGCTGGGCGGGCAGGAAGGCTCCGAGGCGCCGCGGGGCCCCGCCGGGGTGGCGGCCGAGGGAGGGGGTCAGGCTCCGGGGCCTGTGCCCGGTGCCTCCATCAGCCCTGCCAGGGTTGGTGATCCTCCGCCGCGGGAGGCAGGACCGAGACCCGCGACACTGGTGCACAACCGTGTGCTCACCTTGTTTGATCTGCCATCGCCACCAAGAGTGAAAGAGCCATCCTTCGGTCTTAACCAGGAGAAAGTAACAGAGTGCTTGCTCTGCTCAGAGGAGATAATTCACTGCTCTGAGGAGATAACTGGCTGTGAAAACTGCCTCACCAAAGGCAGGTATCGCCAGCTTTGAGATGTTCTCGGTGTCTGAGCGTGTGCAGGTTCAAGTGAACAACACAAGAGGCCGAGGGAAGCCTTGCATAGATCTGTGCTTTCATGCAGTTGTCCATAAATGTGAAAGTCTTGTTCAAGATGGACTTTGTGAAGAGTGCTGTGGCACAATAAAGAAAAAAATGTTATGGGTCTGCTTCTAGGCCATTCACAAATGGTGTTTTGAAGGTTAGAGGGAGAAGATAGTAATATAGTAAACTATCTGTATTGAGGTGAATGAGAGAATTGAGCCTGAAGAGATCTGTCAAAGAGCTCTCTTGTAGTTAGAGAAGATCCCAGAATCCCACAGCTGTGTATAGTTCACTGCCTTTGCTGCTGATCCCCTCTTTTTAAAGGTTATTTCCTACTTTTTTCCCATAAGTGTTTTTGATTTCCTCTTTAAACTGTAGTCTTTAAAGATCAGTCATTTTAATATTAGACACTGTTTTGTCTCTTCTGAAGAAAATATCCTGCAAAATGGAGAAACACATCAACCTTGACCGAGGTCCAAGTTATTAAAGCAAGGAAGACGTTATTCTTTGGGGAACTCAGTGAAAAAAAAAGTCACAATAGGAATATTAAAGGAGTACTGAACAAAATAAATGGCTTCTTGTCCAGGAGTCAGACTGTTAGCAGTGTAAAGTATGTGACCTAGGATGCATGAAAAGGGGGAAAAAAATCAAGATGAATGATCTATGGTAAAACAAAGCTGAAAGTTTTGGTATAGGCCAAGATTGTAGAATCTGTGGAAAATCAGTGCTAGACATAGCCTCATCACTGGTAATATGAGCCAAAATAGTTATCTGTCTTTTCTGGCTGAGAGTTACAATACACAGTACATCCAATCTCAGTTGCCATGAACATAAGGTATTCTTCCCCAGATTTACATCTTTAAAATATATGAACTGTTCATAAGTGATTCCCAGGCGTTTAGTATTTCAGATGCTTTTCTCCATCTTTTAGTTGTAATTTAAGAATTTTGGAATCAATCTTTCTGTTGAAATATGGACCTTCTAGACTCTGTCCAAAGATGACAGTCCCTGTTTAGCTCCTTGCCTTCAGTTCTCCCCAGCTTCCTGGCTTCACTAAGACTTTTGCACATTATAAGAAGGAAGAAAACGTTGCCAGTAAGTTCTGCAAACAGTTAGAGAACTCTACAGTTGTATAAAACTTATGGGTCATACACTTTATACTTGACAGCAGACCAGGTCAGTAGCTCGCTTTCTGGGTTCATGTTCAGCACAAGTTTAACACACCAAAATGAAGGTGTTGCTGTGCATTTCAGGTAGAGTTAGCAGTTTCTGTGCTGAAGTTATCTAGCAGTTTATCTGAGAGCATTTTGGTTTTGGCTCTTTACATTCTTGCCAATATTTAAGCCATCAGCTCCAGGACCTCCTCACCCCAGATTAAAAGTTTGATATTGGGCAAGGAATACTGTCAGGTGTCCAAAGCTGTGTCCTTTTCAGTCATTGTGAAAATCATTCCATTGAGCTGCAAGCTTATGAACAGTCCTCTTTGTGTGTGATCAGAATCAAGAGCCTGACATCTAAACTACTGAATGATTTTATCTGCTCAGAGCCTGCTTCCTATGGCTTTTAGGCTATAGAAGACTGTTTTTCTGAATGGTTTTTCCTCCATGGATACTTTCATATTGGATATTGGAACTGAAGGCAAGAAGTTTCTTTGTCTCAGTGGAGTTTAGTCTTTGAGTGCTTTTGGTAGATGTAAGCATTATGAATTTGTGAGAGGCCTGATGTGGATGGCCTGAAATACAAGCAGAGGTGGGCAGTAAAAGGTACAGAATAAAGTTCCTGGCCAGCCATTGCCAAGTGGTGAAGAGAGACATTTAAAATGTTGTCTTCTGGCAGAGTACAGCAACATGAATAGACTGGCAGGAGAAGGGGAGAGAGGTGTAAATGGGGAAGCAGATAGAAAAGGCTGCAGCTGTGAGTTCTAGATGTTCCTACTTGCTGGCAAACCAAAAGAATGTCTGATGGCCCAAGATAAGCACCTCTCTGCAAGGATTTGTCCCTGGAGAAGAACACAACCCACTGTCTCTACCATATAGTTCTCAAGTGACTTGAATTGGCGTTTTAGGTTTTCATTTAGGTTCTCAGTGTCAACTTGATTGAGCTCTGATTGAGGTCAAGTTGTTCTTATAACTCATGTGAGAGAGGAACAGTGCCTTGTGAACTGGTATGTTGATTGTGTTGCTTGTTTGTCCAGGCACCTCTCTGTCACCTTCTGAACTTGGGTAGACAAGACGGAGAGTGGGCTTTTTGTCTGTGAGCTGTCACAGAAGCTGGCAGCTGCAAGAACCTGAAAGGAAAGCTTCATTGTTAAGGCAATCACCACCCAGTGGACTGGATTTTATCTCCTCAGACTGTTTGCTGATGATTTGTTCCTAGTTTTGTGGTATTTTGTTTGGAGCAGCTGAGATCAGAGTTAGACTGTTGTAGGAAAATCGGTGGGTCCTTTGCTTATGACCCTGAGAACTCAGGTCCAAGACATTTCAAAATGCATGTCCCACATTAGAGAACACCTTTTCCACTCATTTCTGTTCTTAATGTTTTGGTGTTGCTTTTTTGTTTATCCAATGTGAAAACCACTACTCCCTTGCATAGTCATTGTAAAGGTAGACCTCATGACTATAAACCCCTCCTTGGTATTTTGATGAGTTCTGTATAAAAATGGCATGGAAATAACTGAGACCAAGAAGGAAATTACATGGCAAGATAACAGGTGTAGCTACATTCCCAACAGCAACAGTTAAAATTGTCTCTTCAGCTGCAGGAGTAAAAAGCTTTGATCCCTGTTTCCAAGTCAGCTGAAATTGAGTATATAACAAGACAAAATTCTGGTCTTCTCCTTTTGATTTTGCTTGAGTGTTAAATACTCAGCATGTTCCATGGAAATTGGTATTTTTTGCTGTTTTCTCAGGCTCACTGAAAAGAATTTAGCTATAATTTCTATAGAACACTACTAAAACTGCATCTAATACAAGACAATGAAAACTTGTTTTGTTTAGGAGGTAATTGTAAAGGCTTTTTTGTTTAGCTTTGGTGGTATTATTAGTAAACTTTTAAGGTGCAAAACTTCCTGCTTGGGTTTAGTTCTGCAGTCAAGATGAACTGGAAATGGACAATAACTTACTGTCTCTAAAACTGAATTTATCCTTTCCCTCTGATAGATCAGGGTCTCATTTTGAAGGGAAGTGTTGGGTGAAATCCTGATTCCACTCAGGCCAATGGTAAAAAACCCCAAACCAAGGAAAGACTACTGAAATCAGAAATACCAGGGTCCCCTGAAAATCCAGAGCCTTCCCTTCATCAGCCAGCTGGTTCTCTCATTGAAGATGGCAGAAGGGCTCTGGTCTGTGAAATCATGTTTTTTAATATTCCTTTGCCTTGAAAAGTACAGATAAAAATGCAGTTTTATACTCCACCCTCTGTAATAGTATTAGACAAAAACCAGGCAGAAACAGGATCTTCTATATAACTAATCAGAATCTTTTTGCTGTCTCCATATGTATTTTTCCCAGGGTGCTAGGATGGTAAATATTTTAGCAGAGGGAATTAACTCTACTTCTCTTCCTTTATGTTCTGTTATCAACGGGACTAGCCCACACCCTCACTTTGCCTCATTTTTGGCTCTGTTTCTAAACCCTAAAATTCCTGTTCCTGCATTGAAACACAATTAAATTGAGGCTTAATGTGGTGCCTGTTTTATGTAATCTTGCTTTCTGGCTTTTTTTATTCTTCCAAGTCTGAATCTCATGAATCAATGTGTATTCACATTTCATCTGAAATTTTCTAACTCTCCTCAGTGTGCCCTAAAGCTTCCCTTTTTTGGTTTATGAAATAATAATAAAAAGCTTAACTCTTCAGATTAAGTTGTAACTGCTTTATACATTAGACAGGCAATTTCAGTTTAACAAAGTAAAAATGGTGTGAGAGAGAAATAGCAGCTTGATTATTTTTTAAAATATTCAGATTAGAATGTCATCTTTTATGAGGATTTTTTTTTATAACCACTTAGATTGATACAACTCTCTAAAGCTGCTCTGTTTTTCATCACACATTCTCATCTGTAAAACCTTCACTTTTATTAATCTTTGTACAATCTGTACAACTTTGAGATTAATCATTTTAAAAGAGCTACTCTCCGAGTGTTAAGGATTTGCTGTGCTAATGGTACTGTACAACACAGAGTCCTTCCTTAGCGTTCCGTGGTGTGTAAGTATCAGCCTTTGTTTCCAGTTATCTGGAATTACATTTTATGGCTGTGTTTCCAGGTCAGTTTCTGGCTGTCTCGAGCCAGAGAATACAATACACTGAGTCCTTTTTTTCACCAGCTAACCTGGACTGTAAATATTTATAGTCCAGTTCTGCCTTTGTGCAGTTCCCATTGAAGTTAAAGGGAGTTGTATATTTACAAGTAGGGCAGAACTGGACCATGAAGCCAAATCCTCAGACTCTATTGGGATAATTTTCACTATTAGATGTATAGAATTTGTGCCCTAAGCGTAAAAGGCATCATCTCTCTAGTTCAACACAGAGTGCCTGCCTAGAAAACATTAAAGTTAAGAAATGTCCTACCTTCTGGAGATTTCCATTTAGTTAATGTACTGCTGATATAAATTCACCAGTTACTTGTATTGCTCATATATGTGGTGTTGCCTCTGCTCATTATCTCTTGTATGCAATAAAGTGGGTGTTTGAGTTTAATAATGTATTTAGATTTATATCAGTTCTTCTATCACTGTTTTTATTATAGTATATAAATTGCAGCCATATGAAACAAGCCAACTGTGGTGCCCATTTTGTGGCATACATCATGGATCCTGGAGTAAAGAGGCTGGAAGAAAAAGAATTGTCTTTCACAATGAGGTTACTATCGAAGCACAGTGAAGGCTGAAGTTCAAGAGAGTGGGGATATAGGGACTGTTTGTGAAAACTACTCCTTCAGTGTTCCAGTTTCCCACTGACTGGGAAGAATATCCACCTGTTATTTTCTATCTCCCCAAAGGTCAGATTATCCCACAGTGCTTCATAATGAATAAATAGTTTAACCAAGAAATCTCTCGTGATCCATTTTGCTGTCATCATCCATATGGCCACGCTGAGTACCAGCCAAAGCTGATGGAAATGTGCCCAATATAAAATGGGAACTAGGGCTCCTGATTATTAAAGTGTGTCTCCCAGGGAGCTGGTTAAGGACTTAGTATATTATGAGTCAAGAGACTCAGAAAACAGGTTTTAATCTTCACAGCTTTGCAGTTGGATGTACAGTTTTAGTGAAGTATAACTAGAAGTAATGTGAGGAAGTACATAAAAGGCTGAATGTCGAGGAAGGCTTCCCAACTGAGCAATAAAAATTGAGATGGAGATCATCTGGATGATACCTCTCATTCATAGAGCCATTCCTTAGGGCACAGACAGGGTCTTTGTTCTGCTTCTTATACCTGCAAGGAAATACTTCAGAACTGACTGGCCTTTACAAAAAAGGCTATCACTGAACGATGAAAACCATGAGAATTCTGAGAGAAAGTGGGGCTATGTTTTATAATGTAAGCTTTTACTGCACATTCCTGCTTCTCCTTCGAAAGTTTCTGTCCTGGGAATTCTTCTTATCAGTCTTTGTGCTTGTTGTTTATTGTGGTGTTTAAGGTTGTTAGGACATGTGTGAATTTTTGGGGTTACATGGTTACTCAGTGCTGAAGTTCACATTTACTTTCATTACTGCTGGATTACAGTCCAGCAACAGCTTCTGTTGCAGACCTTCCTCCTTATCCATGATAGTTCTCATTTAATTTCTGTGTAATTTGTGATCAACCTGAGTATTACCATGAGTTGAGTGACTTCAACACCCTCCCTCCCCCCTCTTTTTTTTTTTTTTTTAACATGTACAGACTTGCTGCCTTTAAATAGAGTAGGAAATTTGGTGCTGGTGAGGAACCTGAACTGATCAGATGGTAACAGCAAATGGTAATTTGTGACTTGTATTAGGGAGCAAAAGGTCACATCTGGGCTCTGGGCAGAGAGGACACCCTATTAATTTGGACATGGTGCATATCCAGAGAGGAGTTTATCCATTTAAATCAGATAATGGTATCTTCTTTATCTGTTGTTACAGACATCACTACAGGTCAGAGATATTTTCTTGCCACTACTCTATAACTTATGTCATTGTGGTCACCTGTTTGCTACTAAAAATTGAAATAAACAGAGCATACCTTCCCAAAAGGTGTAGCCTTTGCCTTGAATAGTCAGGTGGAGCCAGGATTTGAAGCTGGGACTGTGAAGCAGCAAAGAATTGAGCTCAGAGAGCACACCTGCAGGTGGCACCTGTGGGTCCCCGTGGGAACCAGTGCTGAGGACAGCCCCCCACCCTGTGCAGTGAGGGCTGCTCACAGGCACTGCTCCCCTCTTTATCGAGCTTCACAGACCCTCTAGGCATGGCCCATGTTCCAGTTCCACTGCCTGCTCTGCAAATCACGTAAGAGGCTTAAAAATTCCTTGTAATTCTACTCTGCACGTGAACTTTGAGTGAAGAGAAAGAAAGGACCAGTGAAATGAGAGTCTGGACCTCAGGGATCCCTTCAAATTGCTATTGCAAGCATTTGGCAAAGGCTGGGATAACATCCTACATATCCATCTTTGTCCCTAACTGTGTGCCCTTGGGCTTTGTTCTGTGCTGTGTAATTTCTAGTGTCATGTAAAACATGCACACTTCCCATTGCCAGGGTATATTTCTGTGTGTGATAATGTACACATTAATTGTCATTGTAACCTTTGTTCTCAGTCACAGAATCACAGACTGTTAATGTAATATCCTCACTCAAAAGTAAAACCTAAAATGTGTTTGAGTAACTGTGATGTTAAGAAGGCTGCAAGCAGGAAACACAGCAATGTTCCAACATTCTGGACAGGAGAACATAGGATTTTGAGGAACATCATTAGACAAAATGTATGGCTGTGACACTCTCAAAACACAGCAGAAGTTACAAATTTTTAAAATGAATGTGTTGCATGAGGATCTTGAAAATTTGTACCTAATAGGATTAGACTGGTTTTGGTTTTTTATTTTCTTTTTATAAAGCATTAATTTGTAGTGCATCCTGCAAGCTGATATGTGGGATAAATAGTTTGGACACTGATTTGTAATCTCTGTTTATGAGTACATGACTGCTATTCTTATAAATGTCATCACTTTCGTGGTAGTATCTGGTAATATCTGAGTCATGAGGTGCTGACAAAAATCCACTGCACTTAATGTGAAACTTGAGGCATTTTGCTCATTCCAAAAGATATTACCAATAGCCAGCCCCACATTTAACTGATAAATAACGTGTACATGTGCACATGACACTGTTATGCTGCTATGTGAATTTTTTCCTCTTACCTAAAATCTTTGTGGAAATACATCAGAGTTCAAATCATGACTTTTTTTTTTTTTTAACTGGACAGTCTTAATGGATACTAATAGATATATGTATGGAGTCAGTGCATTGTGCCAGGGGGAGCAGATCCATCTGAAGGCAGAGCAGGTTTCCTTTGGTGAATTTCAGTGGAACTTGGATATTATGGCTATAAAAGCGAATGCTGCATATGTTATCACCGACTTAAGAAACAAAACCTCTCATGTGGAGCTGAATATTGAAAAATACTTATTTTTTCCATTATTCCCCTCTTTATTTACAGCCATACAGCAGGATATGAAAATGAGAACCACAGTGCTCCCATGTTATACAGCTGTGGGGCCCAATACAGAATACACACCCATGGAGTTTTTAGAGGCATACAAGTGAGTATAGAAGGACATTTTCCATTGGAAACTAAAATTCCTGCCTGTTTATAATGTTAATTCACAAATCCATCCTTGATTTGTGGTTTCCCCTGTGTTATTAACAAATGCTTTATGTAAGTGCCCCAACTTGACTGAAGCCATTGAACTATAAAAGATTTCTTTCTGACACAGTAATTTAAAATTGCTTATTTCTTCTCAAGTATGTCTGCAAGACAATACTCTTTGCATTTTTCTCAGGATGGTCCAAAACATGTGATCTGGTTTCCAACTTCCAGCTCCAATCATCATCCTGGCCATGTGAAGCTTCTGTGGTTGTGATGGACTATGTCTGATAATTGTATATATGAAAGTGTTAGATGACATTTTCCTTTTATGTATTTCTGAAATGTCACTAATTTAAATGTATTACCTTAAAACAAAATATAATATGTGATTGTTTCCTAATGACTAAGCAATTAGAGAATATTTGGAAGGAACTTACCATGGGAGTTAATTTCCTCCCTTTCTGAGGCAGTCATATCATTAATAAATACCACTGTAAAAGATATACCTTCTTAAAACTGATGGCAAAGTCATTACGGAATATCTGTCTCTTTTATGTTGCTCTGTGTTGTCAACATACATCAGTGTTTTTAGATATCGCATCTTTTCTCTTCTGTATAGTTTAGCAAGTCATTATTCAGTGGCAAGCTCTCAGAAACAGGTTCCTGAGCCAGCTTTTTGTTGAGTGAATAGAAGTAAGTGGTTGACATTGTTTAAGGAAGTTTCAATTGTCCCAGAAGGAGGAGATCATCTTTGATGGAACATTGTGACAGTGGTCAAAATGCATTAAGGCTGAACTATTCACCAGCTCCACCTAGACAGTTGTTTTTGTTTTGTTTTTAATCAGGTTGTATTAATCCAAGATATTCATTTCCATGTCCTTTAACTTCATATGAGTATTTAAAATAAAAAGGCTAATAATACTCTGGCCCATGCTCTTATCTCTTACACTGGTATAAGCTTAAAACTATTTCCTATGCTGGTGAGAGCTCTGCCAGGACTGTGTGGTTATACAGGAGGTCAGTGTGGGCCATTTAATCTTACAAATAAGTATTGGTGAGAGAGTTCACTAAGCAGAGTTCACTGTATTTCACCTTCAAATAATTTTAATACTCTGCAAAGAACAGACTAAGGTATGCTAAGGTTGCAGATCGTTAATGTAGAATCAAATAAAACTCCCTGTTTACGATGTGATCTGTTTTAGTATCTCTTTGTCCTGGGGAAGTGCCTCTGATTGTTTGCCTTTGAACATGTTAAATAAGAGCTGGGAAACACACAGGTCGCATGAGCAGGTCTCTGTCGTTGTAGGATGTGCGACGAGTGCCGGGAGTCGCTCCCACTATCGTCCGATCGGCGAGTGAGACGAACGAGAAGCGTCCCTTCATGTGTGCCTACCCTGGCTGCAACAAGAGATACTTCAAGCTGTCCCACCTGCAGATGCACAGCAGAAAGCACACTGGTGGGTCTGAATCTTGGTACAACAGGGTGTACAACAACCAGCAGGGTGGGCAGGGGAACTTGAAAAGAGCATGAGGGGCAAGAAAACACCTGCCAGGTCAGGGACTGTGAGAATCTGGCAGATGAGTGCCTGTGTCCTCTGTCATCTGGGCAACCCCTCTTTGGGTGCAGGAGACTCTCTGAGTCTAGTGGAGAAAAACACAGAGCAGCACTGACAGTGAGTAGATCACCCACCTCCCTTACTGTTACAGAGCACTACTTAGGGCTCTGACTAGTTTTCCCTTTTAATTTTTTTTTCCTTCTTTCCCTCCTCATTTGGGAGCACTGAAACTTGCTCCAAATCTTACCAAATGTTAACTATTGAGAAGTTTCCTCTACAAGAGGAATCTAGACATTTAGCATCCTCTTGTTCTCCTGTGTAAGCCTTTTGTGGCTGGGGCTGAAGGCTGGGATTGCCAAATATCTTCCTTGCTGTGGGATCTTTCCACGAAGAATTGAGCCTGAAGCCAGGCATTTGTAGGCTAAGGTCTGGGTTCTCTCTGAGTTCAGGCAATAAAATTTACAGCTCAAAATGTGGAAATCAAATGCTCTGCTGCACCTTGCCAAAGAGCAAACAGAGTTATTTCCCCTATAAGTAAGATTTATACTCTTGGACATGTAAAATTATGATATATCTTTAGGTGTGCTCCTTAGGCATTTTTTTGAGTTGTCTATCATATTTTTATTTAGACAGTTCTTTCTGTAGTGATCTACAAATCTGTTGATAAAATCCGTTAATTTGGATGTCATTGATATGATAGAAGGTCAAAGGGATGAAAGAGAGAACAGGAAGACAGTGCATGCTGTGGGGACCTAACAGATGGTCTAATATTTCATAAAAGATAGTTGCAAACTTCTCCTTTTGGGGATCATGTAGTTAGTTAATTGCATAAAATACTTATAGGTGAGAAATGAACACAAAGCACTTCTAATTTCTGGATGGGAAAGTGACAAAATATCCAGATAGCCATCTTCAGCATTGCTCAGATCAAGAATTAGGGTTTAGAGATGGAGGTCTACAGAAATGCTATTCTATTTTCTGGAAATAAATTGGAAACAAGAAAATTTAGGGATGTTTTGGAGTCCATTCAGTATTTTTCTGTAGTATGCCTCAACAGCTCTAAATTTTTCTCAAAATCACTTTCTTTCACTCCTGAATTGATTTACTCTGTATTTTAACAATCATTATTTGTTTGTTCTGGTCCTGTGTTTTATTCCATTTAGTTGCTTGGCTTTCACAATGTTATTTCTGGATGAATCACAAGGACTTCGGCTTATATATTTTTACTTTTTTTTCCTTAGCTGTAGAAGGATTTCAGAGTTATACCACATATAATCTAGGCTTGTAGAGTCACACAAGCCCCAAAAGACATTGGGAATAGACCTATGGCTGTCTGACACCCCTAGAGAGGCTTCTCCATTGTCTTTGAGGCCATATATGCCCCTCACAGTGTTTATGCTGTAGTGGAACAGGGTAGAGGAAAAGCCTTTTTCCCCCTCAGGCATCTTTTCTGTGCAGATGGGCCCAGATCTTTCTGCCCACACGTTTTGATATGTTGACAGCAGAACTTACTTATTTCTCAAATCTTTTCAAGTTACTTTCTGTAAGAGGCCAACCTGATTAGCAAAGCTTCTATTTGCTGATGCAAACATTGCTGTGCAAGCTCTCAGGGCTTGTTGCAGCCATAGAGAGGAAGCAAGGGATGGTGCACTGCTGGTATGAAAATGGCTTGGGTTACTTGCCTGGCTGATGCCTTCAGATTTAGGATCAGAAGGGAGTATTCCTCTTTATCAGCTGGCAGGGTGTTATCCTCAGCCTGTTGTATGGGCACTAGACATCTCCTGTTATTATGATCTGGAAATTTTACTTACCAAATTCCTGGCTGCTGTAGGGGCTTAGAATATGATGCTCTTCATTTCCTTCCTCCTGCTGTGGTCTTAGCCCCACTTTTTGGGAATGCCTGGTGAACTGTGCTGTGTGGGAGCATCTGGGGTGGGTGGGCTGCAAACACTTCCAAGTTAACACAGTTTCTTGGCTGCTTGGTGTGTGGATGGTCTGGATTTAGTGGCCGTAGTGGTCATTTCCATTCCCATGTTCTTCAGGGCAATTGAACTGACTGTTGTGATGCAAATCCATTTCCAGTTTCCTTTGTAATTTCGTGTCTTTGTCTAACCCTGATTTGTGTCTCCTCCGTGTCAAAAGCAAAATTTGGAAAGCAGTTTTCTCCGAGGGCAGGTCAATCATCAGTATGAGGAATGTGTCTTGTTGGTAACAGTTACGGTAGATACAGTTCACACTTCCCTGCACCTTCTTTCTTTTCTCCATCTGCAGTTTTTGTATGTTAGGGACTGCCTTAAGGGGCCAATATGACTCCAGTGAGGCTGTTGGTTTATGTTGATAATTCTGTCCTGGGCTCTCTGATCATCCTTCTGTTTGTAACCCAATGAACTCCAAATCCCAGTTCTGGAATTCTCTTCTAGGTAAAGGAATTGGTCTTGGTGGAATTAGCATGTTAGACAGAAAGCAGTTGGCAAACATATCACTTGATATTCTTAATAAACAAAGGGATGTGTCTCTTCCTCTTCTGTTTCAATTGTTTCAATGGGGAGGAATCCTGATGAGCCAGTTTAAAACCAGGAAAGCTGTCAAAAGTCAGCTGAGTAGAGGATAATTTGGCTGTATGTGGTGTATCTCTCCTCAGCCAACATAAAATTTGACTAGTCCTCCTATAAGGTGGTCCTGGATTCATTCATGGATTTGAAGCTCTTCCACCTTACAGTGTCTTAGTCTAATAGCAAATCAGTGTTTTAAATTATGAATACATGATTTGAAAATAAGCTGTTACATACATCTAATATCAAACCAAGAGATACCATCTTTGCAGAATAATGTTGGCTCTAGGTTATCTTTTTTCTTTCTATAATAGATATATTCCATGGTCTGGCTCACCAGATCTTCCATTCTTCACCAGTTGCAGCATTGCAAAACCAAACAAGGCCCTGAAACACAAAGTTGGATTCTGTAATCAGTTTTTACCCATGTTTCAAACAGACTTAATTGAAAATATGTTAACATTTTGTACCCTTCAAGACTGCTTATTCATTCTTAACAATGCCCTTATTGAAACACATACAGCCAAAAAAGCTTTTTTCTTATCTTGGTGCATTTTGCTGCAGCAGATAGGCCTCTGAAAGGAAATGCAAAAACACATCTAACTTTTCAACAGTACATCAAATAATGTGAATTGTCATTTTGTGGCAGACTTCAGACATTTCCTTGCAGAAACAAATTGATGTCTAGACCTCCATAAATTTCACTTATTGTGGAAACATCAGCACTCTTGCCAGAGACCCTTTGAGTTCAGTTCCACTCACTGGAAAACTGGATTTCTCCTAACACAAAGCTGAGCATGTTTGCAGAGGAAATATCTTCTGCCAGAGATATTCTTCAGCCTAAGTATACTCAGCTGCAGGTCTGAGCTTCTGCAGTGGAGTATGAGAATCTGGAGGTCAGGAAGGTTGGCCTTTATGTCTGGGTAGTGAATTTCTGAGGCTCTGGGAGGTATAAGGAGTGAAGTCTAGTAATGACTTTTATCTTACTCATCTAACAATGATTTCTTTGCTTGGACAAAAGCAAATATCCCTTTACTACGGTGTGTGTGCCACTGTGGTGCTAAGTGCTTTATAGTCATTAGTGCAGTTCATCATTACAACACCTTGGAAAGACAGAGCTTTGTCCTGTGTACACAGAGATGATGGACTGAGAAATTGGTATGCTTGGGACTCTCGGAGTCTGGAGACTCTTAGGAATCTAGAGCAGTAACTTCTAGGATAGTACTCCTTCATTGATGGTGCTTTGAAATACTGCCATTCACACCTAAAGCCATGGAATACTACCCTGCAGGATACCATGGAAGCTGAAAGCTTACCCAGCTTCAAGAAACAACTAGACAAATTATTGGAAAGAAACTGCATTAGCAAGTGTAAAACAGAAAGCCATCTTTGGCTTGGAAAGTTGCTAACTCATGGAGTGCTGGAATCAAGGAGAATGTCCAGGGAAAGCACTGCCACATCCTTGCTTACTTTTTACTCTCCTGCACGCATTTTCAGTGAGCCAAGGTGGGAGACTGCTGGGTTGGATGGGCCTTTGGTCTCACCCAGCATGGACTGCTTTTAGGCCGTCATTTCTACAGGATAAAATAAGAATACGTTTGAATTTAAAATACAAGATTAGTTTCAACACAGTAGTGACATGTCACAGATGAACTGTGGCTTGAGGATGACAGAAAATGTTATCTATAAGGGCTCCCTAGTAAATTCATAAACATACATTTTATCTGAGTTTGCTAAAGCAAATTCTATTGAATAGAAAGATGTTATATTACCAAGGCAAAATTGTGATTGTCAGATTGTACTTGTTTGAATAACTGGGTATAATTATTTAAGAAAGGGCTTAAATCAGTGAAGGGAGTATAGACCAACCTTCAGATTCTCTTTCACACGTGCAGTCAGTCTCTGGGTTCAAAATCAGCCTCCTCTCCCAATGGTTTCTTGTTAGTGACAGGCTTTGGCTTTTGCAGAACTCCTTAATCAAATGCAATGGCTCTGAATACTTTGTGCAATTGCTACAGCACTAGGATTTTTTGTTTTCCCATGCATTTGAGCAAATGAACTTGCTCCAGAGAAAAGGTGGATGCTTTCTCTAGTTCAGGTTAATTATTTTTGAGCAAATCAGTTTATTTTATTACGATACACGCAGAGGCTGATTCGCACTTGTTCTGCAATTGTTGGGCTTTATTTTTTCTAGTTATTTTGCTAAATATTAAAGATCTGCCATTCCCTCTGTCTTCTCTGATCTTTGCTATTTCATTATGCACCAAGTTTAGCCTTTCTTTAGTGTGCCCCCTTTCAGTAACACAAGCAGTCACAGAAACCTTCCACCCCCAGAGCTGAAGCTTCATCTGCATCTCCTGTTTTGTTTTGAAATTGCATGTGGTCACGTAAGAAGGTGACAGCATTTAGGGATATTTTCATACCTGAAGGATTTCTGCCCAAATATTGTGCCTCTTTCTGTTTATTTGCTTGTCTCAGTTTGTTTATTTGTTCAGTTGCAGAGGTATCATATCCCTATGTAAACATTTTGGATGAATTCCTTTAATATATGCATTGGTTAACCTTGTATTGAATTTGATCAAGACTGTTTTTCAAAGTATTTAAAGAAATACTTTCATGTGCATGCCATCAGACCTGCTATGCTGTTTTGTTCAGATCCCTCCTTAACCATCTTTTGCGTTTATATTGCAATTAGCAGACAATCATCCTGTCACTGCATTCTGCTCTGCTGACATTCCCCCTCTTAAATCTGCCAAAGGGCTGAATTCCTTGGAAGTAAGTGGTTTCTGAAAAGCAGGCACCCCCAAGGGAGTCCTTGTGGTCAAAGTGTATGGAACTATTTCAAACACCTGTGGCAACTTTAATCTCTTATGCTAATAAATTAAGCACAGCAGACATGGAAATTGTCCACACCTAGGTTTGAGAATCAGCAAACTCCTTTGGGTGACTGTCACAGGAAGTTAGCTTGTTCTTACAGATTTAGTTGCTTTTGTAAAATTTTGATTTTAGCTACACCAGTATGAATTTGGAATGCTGTCCTTAATATGCTGCTTATTCTGTGTCATCTGGCTTGGAAGGCATCTGCCTTAAACTAAACTGCTTTGCTTTGATATCTCAGGATACCAATGAAACCAGAATATATTTCCTCATCATAGCAGAATCAGAAATGAAGACATTTGCAATGAAGATTTATAAGTGACATGTTTTTAAAATGATACAGAGAGCTATTAAACACATTCCTACTTCAGCTGATGTTTTTCTGTAGGTCCTTCCTACGGAATCCTTGGTTTACATCTCAGCGTCCCACAGTAGACAAAGCAGGTTGCAGCTGCACTTGTGTGTGCCTTCCAGATAAAGCCCAGGATCCTCCCAGCTTTGCAGTGAGAGCTGTTTCATTCCTGCTTGTGCTGTGGCACTGTAACCAGGCTTTGTGTGGGTATTAATGTAACTGTAGCTGAGGCTTTGGCAGATTCCAGTGTTGTGTAAAGGGACCTTGGTCATAGATGTGCATCAGATCTGAAAGCTCATGCAGCTCCTCCTGTAACAGCATAAGGGTTGCTTTGGTTTGTGCTGGCCAAATGTCACAACTCTGTGCTCTGCTACATGCTGGCAGTATTTGCCTTTTCCCTCCAACTCCTTTTTGCTGCATTTCTTTTTGCATGGTTATGAGGTTGGTGAAGTCCTTCACATTGAAAACTGTGTTTGTTCGACTCTAGCTTATTTTCTTTTTCTAAAAAATTCAGAATCCCACTTTTCATCCCAGAGAAAACCCAACCTTGAGGATCTCTGCTGAACTGGATGGGAGGAGGGGAAAAGTTTATATTTACATGAGGCTTTGCAATAATTCAAAGCCTTGCCTGTGGGAGCTGTGCAGCTACGTGAGAAATTCTGTGTAATGGTACTTTATAGAGAAACCTAATTTGTGTTTTGGGGAAAAATATGCATTTTTCTGTGCTTGAATTTTGCTCAGTTTCTTTTCATTAATTTATTGTGGTTAAAATTGCCACTTACATGGATGTAATTTGTTTAGTTTTTTTCTTTAAATCCAATTGAGAGCAAATTGCAAGTTGATCCTTTGTACAAATGACATGTTAATGAGAAAAGTGGAAAGGATTTAATGTGTTTTTTACAGAAATATAAACCAAGAGATTCCTGTTCTTCTCCAGCAGAAAAAAGTGAAGAAATCACACAACCTGAAATTTTTTGTAGCTTTAACCTAATAGACTATTTTCTCAGAATGAGCAGATTTAGTATCAGTGTCAATGCAGCAGAATTATGCCAGTCTTTCCAACAGATTGTGTATGGCTTTATAGCAAAGGAGTCCTGGTGCACCACTAGACTGCTTTAGACCAGAGAAAAGTCTTTCAGAGTAACACATTTCATCTTCTGATTCTAATTGACGTGTTCCTTCATTTGACCACATTTTCTGATACACTGTTTTTCCTTTACAGGTGAAAAACCTTATCAGTGTGATTTTAAGGACTGCGAACGAAGATTTTCTCGTTCAGACCAACTCAAACGGCACCAAAGACGACACACAGGTTTGTTCACAAGACTCTCTACTAAGTGGAGTTCATCTTTGTATGTGAATCTTGACCCCAAAGTACTTCTGAACTTCTATTTTTCTGATGTTGTCTGCTCATAAACAATACCCATAGTGCCAAATTCTTGGATTTAGTTTTAGGAAAGGGCTGTTGCTGGGCTTTTTAATTAGCCTTTGAGCACTACTGTGGTTGTATAGGTAACTTTTACATGCTAAAACCATCTTTTGAAACAGCTTTCTTAATGAAACTGTTCCATAGTATATACCCAATATAGAGAATATATAATTTTTTAAAACTAAACAGTTCTGTAAGAAAAAGTTGCCAATGTGTAACCTGACATGTTGTTGTTGGTGTGCTGATGTTCAGGTGGCAATTCTGGCAGATGAATGCTGCATGTGCACAACTGAAAGGCCTGTGGTATTGCTCTGTGCTTAGAGGTGGAAAGCAGAAGTAGAGAAGGAAAAGCCACACCAGCTATAATGCTTAAGGTCCTAATTCAGCAAACCTTTTAGGCTTAGATTTAAGCCTCTGAATTCTGCCAACCAAAGAAGAATTCTAGGAGCAGCAAGGAGAGAAACATCAAAGACCTGGCTGGTTGAGTTGCAAAAACAACCTGGAAAGTGTGTGGCAGTTCACATCCAGCAGAAGGGCAGCAGCAGTCATGAATGGGTCCAGATCCAAGCTAGACTTGTGTCTCTTTCTCAGTGAATCATTTAATGTGGAAAATATTCCAAGACAACCAAAACTACTTGTGAGTTCAGTCCAAATTCGATATGTTCTTTTTTGCACATACACTACTTTCTGGAAACTGATGAGACAGCCCATTTCAGGAGTTCTCGGAGGTCTTTGGTGGACAGGGGAGGCAGCTGCTCTTCTCAAAGTCACAAGAGGGGAGATTGTGATGACTCCAGCCTTCTAGCTTGGAGTGGAACCATGAATGCACTGCATGGAACATGAGAAAGGGGTTCAGAGTGCTCTGACTGAGTCACAGCAAGAAATTGCCTCTGGGTTTCCTGTATTTCAGGGACTGGCAATTGGTTTACTCACTGTTCTTCAGTGAGGAGTAATTCTTCAGGAGCAGTTCTGCACAGGTGGATTTCTGCCTACAAAAGATGTTCTATTTCACTTAAACAGTGTTATTGAGAGATAGCAAATGTCTCTGAAAGCTGGAGGTAAAAGTACTCTACTGGCATGATAGATTTTTGGCAACTGCATGCTAGAACATACCTGTGTGAAGCAGTGCTGAAGATCTATGTGCCATGTGTGAAGTGGGAGTGTGAAGTCAGTTAAACATATTGGGAGCATATAAAAATATCCTTCTGCACCTCAATTCTTACATCATATTTGCTCATACACGATACCAATGGTGCCAAACCACAGGAGCAGAACATTTGCAGATCCTCCTTTGTCCAACAGTGTAAGTGGGTGTTTGTTTATGATGATCAGATGCTTCAGACCCAGACACTGGAAGATGTGGAAGATGAGGTTACAAAGGGATGGTAGCCTGATTAATGACTAATTTTCTGTAATGTGTAGGCATGGAGCTGGGAGGAGCAGTTACAGTAACTAGTAAAAAAAATCCAGGCTTTTGAAATTTCAGAAATGTATGATTTCATTCACCCTTCCAAAAGGTGTTGGGATATAAGAATAAATTTTTTAATTTTTTGTCTCTCAGGTGTGAAGCCCTTCCAGTGTAAAACCTGTCAGAGAAAGTTCTCCAGGTCTGATCATCTGAAGACTCATACCAGGACTCATACAGGTAAAACAAGTGCGTAAACTTTTCTTCACATTTATATTTCATTATTTTTTAATTTTATATCAATGTTGTTGTAAATGGCATGATTAGAAAGTCTCTTAACCAGGAGTGAAATATGCAAAACAACAGAAAGAATTTCAGAGTGTGCTGATTTTTCAGTGTGACCGTATTCCCCAAATGTGATAGTCACTTTTCACAGAGGGATTTAGGTGATTTGGGAAACTATGCTTTCTTCCTTCATGTTTAAAGAAATTTCAGCTTGGCAAAATAAATTTTGTCAGCTATTATGAAGTGAACGTCATGGTCTCAGCCCACAAATGTCAAGTTGATCTACTGCCTTTACTGAAAAAACCCTACAAGATAGAAATTTTAATTCTAGCTCCAGCCAAAGGTCTGTAATCTAAAGTATTCATGCCTACTCATGCTTCTCCTAAGTGTCAGTTGAGCCTAATGCAGGATAGCACAGCAAAGCTCTTGCTGTTGCTGCTTGTTCTGTAATCTCTCCAGAAGATAAAAGGAGTGCCTTTTGCAAACTCACACTGACAGACACTAAAGTAAAAGCTTACTCAAATATTCAAGGGCCTTTTTTGTAGAAACCATAGTATTTCATATAAATACAGGGGTGGAAAAAAGGAGGCCATTTTAGTCTCCTCTGCCCTCACATAAATGTAAACACCATTAAGGAGCAATTGCAGAAACCTCTATTTTAGTTTTAAGTTTTAGAATTATTCTTATGAACTGACATTTTCTGTTCCTTCCACTATGTATGCAGTGTTTTTACCAAGTAATTGTTTACTGAGCACTTTTGGCATGTTATTAGACTTTCTATACTGGTGTTAACCTTTTAAATTCAGTCTCTGTACAGATGGACAAGGAGCCTGAAAATCTTTTTCTCCCTGCTAAGAATTCTTTTTTCTCTTCCGGACCATAAAAACACATATTTCAAAAATAAAAGAGAAATTTTAATAAAGGAAATGATTCACCTGAGAACAATGGCATTTTCTGTGGCACTGGCCAAATAAAAGCTTCCCGCACTGGCCACATCTACACTTGCAGTCCGCACATGGTAGAGGGCACGGCTGTGTTCCTGGGCTCTCCCCATAGTCTCCTGCTGAGCTGCAGGGCCTGGGGCTCTTCATTTGCATGAAGAAAGATGTTTTCTTAACCAGCAAGAGGTAACGTTCTGGGAGACACAAAATGGCAAGCGGTTGTCACGTGCCAGCAAGCTGGGGTGATCCACAGTCCCCACCACGGTTCATTGCTAACTGATCCACCAGTTCAGGACTTGCATGACTCCAGGGATTTTTTACCCCAGATTAGCTAAAGTTAGGACGTTGCTCTCTTTTTTTCCCCAGTGAAACTCGTCTCCCTGTTGTAGTTCCTCCTTGCTTCATGTGATCCAGGCCCACGTTGCTGGAAGCTGCTCCTTTGAGCACTGGCAGCCTCAGAGCACAGAGCTCTGTGTGGGTTTGCTGCCTGCAGGGTCTGCGCAGCCCAGCTGGGTGCTCCTCTCCACAGTAGGATGTGTCATGTTCCTTTGACTGTAAAATATACATGTCCTGAGGGGAATGAGCCAGAGTGGTGGGTGGGGATTTTTCATATCCATCTTGACCTGTAGCTTCATTCCTCTGTCTTTCTTGAACCCCCTAAATTTTGCAACACAGCACCAAGCTCAAGTTAGCTTGCTCCATGTTAAATCTTGATGAAACAAAGCACAGGTATCTTCCATCTAATTCCAGCCTAATTTTAGGTTAACTGCCAAACTATTTGTTCAGCTACAAATTCAGGAGGTTTTTTTCTTCACAAGAAATTTTACCGTGGCACAAATCTGTGCTGTAGGAAGCAAAACAAATGAACTAATGGAAAGCTCTATACAGCCATATACAAGTTTAGCAATGGAAATGTGACTTCTTGCATCCCATGAAGCTGCACAAAGTAATTTGTGCCCAGTATGGGATGAATAGAGAGGACAACCAGAGCTGCTTTTGGAACAGCAAAACTGTGGTGCCCTTACTGTGGTAGTTCCGTGAAAAGCTGGCCAGTAATAGATAACTCCCATCAGTTCACAGGATTTTTTTGCTAATGCTGCTTGGATGAAAGAAGACCAGTTTATACAATCTGTGACTTTTAACAGTAGCTCTGAGCAGATCAGTTTTGTCCCATACTGTTTTATGCACTCACGTGAGATAGTTGTTGCTTTTGCCAGCATGTGTGTTAAGTGGATAAAGCAGATTTCAGGCATCTCTCTCCCACCTAAAATATATCACATGGGAGTTAGATTGCGAACAGAAATACACATTTATGCCAACCCCAGATCCCCTTTTGCCTGAACGTGGATGTTTGTGAAATGCATAAAGTGTGAGGGCAAATAAGAGGAGATGTGTGGGTGAGTTTGCACCACCCCAGTGTGTCTTGAGTGTGTTGAACAGTGTGAGGTGTGCAGATAGCACTGAAGAGCCCAGCCCCAGAGCTGAAGCTGCTTTAAAATATTGCATTTATTTTGAGGGGAAAAAAAAGAAAATGAAAAAAGAAGCATGAGTCACTGGGCACTGCTCTGAGCTAATGAAAGCATTCCATCAGCATTCCTGTGGCATCAGAAACACAGCCTCAAATTCCACTTAAACATTACAGAAAATCAAGAAACCAGATTAAACTGCTAAAAAGAGATAGCATTTCTTGTTAAATTTGAATGTGCTTTGCTTGGAGTCATTTGTAGTGAAATATTAGAAAATACTATTTTGAGCTTTTAACATCTCCCACAGATGTGAATCCACTTTATTTAGACAGTAGTGGAAAACTTCAAGTCTGGCTCAGCAGACTTCATGCTGAACTCTGTTGCTTCTGCCATATTCACTTACACTCACCAGTTTCAAAGCACTTCAGCCCAAACTCATTGAATTAGGTGGAAAAAACTGTCCTTGATTGTAGGTCAAGCTCTAAACAGTCACTGACAGTTTTTGCAGTGAGTAACAGAATGTCTGCGCCATAGCCCGAGGTGTGACTGACTGAAGCTTGTGCAAGTGCCAGAGTGACTTTTAAACCAGTTCATTTGAGAGCTGAGAGTAGCCCAGACATGGCAACACACTGTCCAGCAAGGGCCTCTCCTCAGGAATGAACCACTGCAAGGTGTCCTACGTCATCTGAAAAGGTTGTTGGTAAACATCAGCTGAGGGAGATGCAGGAAAGCAGAGAGCTGAATTTGAGGCAGTCCCACACCCTCTCAGGACAGCCCAGGGTGCCTTTCCTCCTGCCAGGGGCTCTGCCCAGCTCCTCACCACCCTGCAGAAAGAACAAACGTAGCAGTGTCTCAGCCGAGCTGTACGCTCAGTTAATAACAGGGTGTTTTGTTAACAGGTGAAAAGCCTTTCAGCTGCCGGTGGCCCAGCTGTCAAAAAAAATTTGCCAGGTCTGATGAATTAGTTCGTCATCACAACATGCACCAGAGGAACATGACTAAACTGCAGTTGGCCCTTTAGACAGTTCAAACAAGTGAATAAACCAGATGGGACATTATGAGCTACTGCAAACTTTGTCAGCCATCTTCGATCACCTCTGTCAGAGCTGCAGCTGCCTTCGCATCCCATTTGACACAAGTTAACTAAACCGTAGGATTCTGCTCAGCCTTGTCTTCCATTTGGATTACACAAGTTCCTACTCAATAAGTTCAAGAGATTTTTATTTGTGGTTTTGTTAAAAAGTAAGCAAGATTACCGCAGTTTCAAGATTACCATAAACTGTTCTTAGCTTCAACTCTCCCTCTGTTTTTTTTGTGTTATTCTCACTTGAACTTTTCCAGGTACAAATTTTTGTACCTTTTTAAGTCCTGCAGTGGGAAGGGTGATTCCTCCCTGCTGAAGATTTGTTCTGTGCTTCCATCATCTGTGCACATGCTGAGGTTTCCAAATGCTAGTACATCTATCCTAACAAAACAAGATGGGAACAGTCACATGAAAAACTTTGGTAAACTTTGTACTCGTACTGCCAAAGGGCAGGCTTTTAAAGTTGGAAGCTCTGCTTTTGAATTTCACAAATCAACCCTTTTTTAAAAAGGTCTTTCTAGAGCAGCTAAAGCTGGATGAACCAGAGCTTTTCTGTACAGAAAATAAGAATCTTACCATTAAGTTAACTTGTTTTTTAAATAATTACATAATTGATCTCTCAAAACTGTTTTGTTTGTCTATTAACTCTTACCCTTTCTCTCTCTCTTTTTAATGTGTTGGTTTAAATTTATTCTATCACAGATCTCTTTTACACAAAACTAATTCCAATCATTGTAGACATTTGGGACTTGTTTACAATGTAAAGCCACACTGGTTATGTGGCTCACAAGCTGTATAAACTTAAAACTGAACTTTTAATGGGGCTGGTCCAGGATCTCCATTAACAGATAACTCTTAAGATAAGTAACTTAAAATGACTCTTTGTCAAGTATATGTGAAAAAGACAATATTAGTGTAAGGAAATATATTATTTCAGGGGTTTGGGAGGAGGGGTTTATTATTTACTTTTAATTGCTTGAAATTGTGTGTATATATATATCTGATAATGTATTGCTCTTAGACATCTCCAATTAGAAAGTGTATAAATATTAGAAGCATCACTGTTCTGATGTTGTTGCTGTTAAAAACTATGGATAACACTAAGAATGTAACCTGCATTTTTCACTGAGCTTTCAATTAAAGCCCATTCAAAGAGAAACAAATGAGAGTCCAACAGATGTCTTGTTTCATGTCTGGTATTAAATTTCAAATGCCCTGTCCAATAGTATCCTTTTTTTTTTTTTTTTTTTTTTTGTATATAAAGGTACCACCAGCACTGATGACCACTAGTTAACCTGTCCAGGTCTTGACCACAATTTATCCATCTCACTTGGGAATCATACTGGCAGCAGAAAACAGTGTCAAGTTTCATATTGTGCTATAAACCAGTTGCTTCAATCATTCGTCTTCTTACCCAACTCTTCCTTCTCTTTCGACCCGTGAGATTTGTATAAGAACTTTATAGAACAGTAAAATCCCATTTATAAATAGCAGCACTGGCCTTCTGTAGAACTGGGCTGAAACCATAAGCACAGATAACTTCTTAGATTAGGATGTCATAGACTGACTTTTAAGTAAAAGTTAATTTAGAGTTGGGGTGGCTTAAATCAGTTCAGCAGGTTGAAAAAGACAGTCTTTCTTAGATGATGAAGTGTGAAAATGAAGATAAAAAAATATTACTGTTTCTTTGTCATACTGCCTACTTTTCTTTGGAAGTAAGTACAGCCTGCCTCAGCGCCCTTTGCCCTTGCAAAATATTTGTATCTCTTTAGCAAAAATCTTTAATGTATCTTGCCAAGCTTTTTTCTCTAATGTACACAATGGAGTTTCATGATGGGTTGAGCTTTCTCTCTCAAAGTGCAGCTGCATCGTCAAGAAAACTCAACAGTTAATTCTTCAAGTCCTCTTTTTCACATGGGTATTGCATCACTGTTAATTACTGTTGGGGTACTGTGACTCATTTATATCAGTCAACTTTATCTTTTGCTGTCAAGAGACAGCATCTCTCTGGAGAAACTCATAACAAGTGTGGCAAACATCAAATATTTGGAGCGAACGGTGTACATAAAACCGCACAGAATTAAAAAATAAAGCAACTCCTCCTGCTTTCTTGAAAGAAAACTTCATCTGCAACAACAATGTCCTGTGATTTACCCAGCAGTCTCCTGCAACTACAAAACAATCTGTTTTTCAGTCTGCACTCAAAATAAAGAGCTGCCATGAGTGTTTATACTGAAAGCCAAGAAAAGAAAAATCAGCCTCCAGTTATGCCTGCATTAGTCAAACATAAATAAAACTATCTTTTGTGAAATACAACCAAAACTCCACTGCAGCACAGGCCAGACTTCCAGTGACCTGTAAATAACTACAGCCTTGGTTTGCTGCTCAGGGAATCACATGCCCAATAATAATGGTAGATGGCTACAAAAAATGAAGTGTGGGTTGATGAGTGACAGAGTGTGTCCTTTTGCTTTTGCTGTCACCACTTTTTCAATGAAAGATTCACTGCTACTCTGCCGCTTGATGAGCCTTATGTCCCCCAAACTGCCAAGCACAGTGAGGACAATGGTAAATTTTTACAAGATTTTTAAAACTTTTATTCCTAGTTATTTTACAGTCTTTGTCATGAGGGACATTTTATATCTCTCCTTTTCATTTCCCTGTTTTCAGGATTCTTTCAGCAAGGTAAGGCACCTTTGTGGAAGTGCTTTACTACATGAATTTCTCGGAAGCAGCCCCCAGATGCTGGCTCTTGCAACATGCCATTCCTCATTTTGGGACAAGCAGAGACTGCTCAGCAGGCTGAGTTTCTGTGAGCTTGACCTCCATATGAAAGATGCGGGGGCTGCGCTCTATTAAATCTTACAAGTATCCTTAGCTCTTTGGAAAATTTTCAATCCCACGATTAATTGAGCAAATCTTTTATGCCTCTGCCCTCTGTTCTTAAACTGAAAATAGTGGCTGAGGTTATTTTGGCTGATGGTTAATATCTTACTGGTGCTGGCACACTATTCTGTCCAGAGGCTTCCACAGCCCCCCCCAACCCCCCCCAAATTGTTGATGTTAATTATACAGATAACACTTCTATTTTTCCTTGCCACTTCATGAGGTACAATATGTTAAGTAGGAAAGGGAATGTGATCTCTTCCCTCTCTGATGATGTCAGCTGGAACTCAAGGGTTGACATGGACCAATATTTTTAAGGTAGGGGAATCCAGCAAAGTGTCTGCCTGCTTTAGGAAAACATGAGAGTGTTGTAACATGCCTGGGTTGTAACCACATGATGTTCTTCATGGGTATGGATTGTACTGGCCAAACAGGAGGTACAAAGGTGATATTACCTTGCCTCAAGGAGGCAGCCCACCTGAAGTCAATCCATCCTTCAGACAGGTGATTCCTGTAAGGGAAGGGGAAACTGGTATATAAGTAGCTCTTTCCTTCTCTTCCATGGTGGGTTAAGCAGGTTGTTCATTTCAGAAGCCACTCCAACCAGGCCTATCTGTTTCAGGATGTCAGTAGGATTCATTTCACTTCTCCAACAGCAAACCTTACAGCAACTGGGAACAGTTCCTGAAGATGCAGGTAGGTGCCTTAAACCAGTTGTTTCTTCCTCCTTCCCTTTCCCCAGACAGGCACTGAGAAACCCTGTCATGTACAGCCTGTTTCTGCAATCAGTGTGACCTGACAGCAAATCCAACGTGGTAAGCAAGCTGCTCCCTGCACCTTGTCTAAAAGCCCAACAAAAAACTCTGGAGCGGATCAAGGGGCTTCAGGAAGGTCCTGTGTCTGCCTCCTATCATGAGGTGGGTACATAAAGGCCAAGTATGCTGTCAGAGACATGAAAAGGTTCTACTGCTCAGGCCTCCTCTTGCCCTTTTTGTACCTTCCCCTTGGGCCAAGTGCAGACAGGGAGAATCACTCAGCTTTTCCTTGCTTGAGGAAAATCCTCATTCCCCTCTAATTAACCAAAAAGTAATTAAAGCCAGTGTATGTGGTTCAGAGTGGCACTAATGGACAAGAAAGCCCAGCTGCAATATTTGGGAAGATCCAATAAAAGATTCATTAGGATTCTTTGAGTTATTGGAAGTCCTGATGACACAAAGGAGCCTAGTGAAACAGAAGACCTGGTCACAAGAGTGATGAGTTAAAAAAAAGCCCAACCCCAAATCCCAACCCCACTGACACCATTCTAAAAATTAGACAATTAAGAGTAAAACCAGGAATGTAGCCAGAACTATTCCACCTCAAATAATAAACACAGGGATAAGTTGCCAAGTGAGGTCAAAGAAGCAAATGGTAAAGTGAGTTTAAGAGACAGCTAGACACTTTTATGGGGAGAGAGGGGATTGAAGGATACAGTGACAAAACAGGGGGTAGAGCTGAGATAAACCCAGAGGACAGTGGTGGGCCAATAGCCTCAGAGAGTGCTCGGAGCCTCAGTTGCTCAGCAGAGATGCAGAGCAGCTCTTGCCATTCCAGGGAGACTTACCAGGGCTGGCAGCAGCGTCCTATGGGGATGAAGGGAAACTGCCAGGGCAGTGTGAGAGGAGGATGAGCCTGGCAGACTGCAATGGGTGTGCTTTCAATGGGTGTGCTCCCAGTGCCCTGATCCTAAGTGCTGCCCTTGGTTTCACTAGTGAGATGCCCTGACAAACCTGCTAAAAAGCATGTTTTTGAAGAAATCCTACCAAAGAAATTTGTCTACTTGCAAGTTGCCAATGCAAAGCACAGAGATGCCAAAAGAAAAAAAGAAACCTCCCCCCTCCTTTTTTTTTTTCTTTTCATTTTCATGAAAGACTACTTGTAATATAGGAAAGATCAGGTGGGACTAGAACATGATTCAAATGAGGCAAAGACAAAACATACATAGGTTATGTTCTTCTCTGCTTGCATGAAGGTTTGCATACTTTCATGCCATTAGCACAGCCTTCGATTCCCATAAAAAAGCTGGCAGAACTTCTGTGGCTCCACATAGCAACATGGTGAAGCCTGGTTTTAAGGCACATCTTAAAACCACTTTAATGGCTCAGCTTGGCCATCTCTGTGCTGACAAGCAAGTGTAATTCCACCAGCACAGTGAATTTGTTAAGCAGTGGTGGTGAGCGAACCAGGACCAGCTCAGCCAATGGAAGTAAAGCCAGAGCATCACATAAGTGAAGTGCAGTTTTCGGTGTAGGTTGCAATCCAAACACAGATGCCAGCTTCTGCTCCTGAAATGTTAGCTGTGACAGCTCAAAGGGCTTGGAGCAGTGAGGAGGGTCTGAAAGATGGTATTGTCCTTGAAGACACACGAAACATGGGCATATCTTGTGCTAGGGGCTCCAGGAGAACTGAGTAGCAGGAAAACTGCCCTAAAGGGGTTGCAAGCCATAGATAAGGCTGTAAAAGACAAGTGTTGAAAGGCACTGAAAATCTTGAATGAGAAAGTATAGTCCCACACAGGACTTTTCTACTCCTGATGACTAAATCCCTATCCCGTATAATTTAATTGCATCTTTTTTCTGGTTGTTTGGGTTTTTTTGGTTTTTTTTTGGTGATAAACAGTTATGTTCTGATGAACTCTGGCAGAACCAAGATCCTAATCTGCAAAAATAGGCTGAGCAGTAACAGAAAGTCTTGGCTGATCATCTTGGCTTGAATGATGAGATTAATACAATATAAAACCATTTGTCCTTCCCAGTATCAACAAAAGCCCTTTTAGTGCAAAGTTATAAGCAAACACAGGGCACAGAGACACCTTAGTATGGAGGTGCAGGAGAGAAATACAACTGTATTTGTTCTCAGGCTGTTTCTTTTTATGGTTCATTCTCATCTGAGTCATGCCCCAGAACTCCCATTCATTTGAATGAAATGTTGGAAAACATAGCCACACACACAAAAAAATCAACCTCACTGCCTGGAAAAAACCCTGCCCCAGAGTTTCTTGGGAAATGGTGTGTCCTTGTGCACGTGCTCTACTCGTACAGTAATCACATCTGCTTAGTGTTTCCTCCCAGGAAGGTCTCTGACATTTCCAACTGTGTCGCTGAGGTTTTGAGGTGAAGTTACTGGCCTTGCTGTGCAGTAAAATACATTGTAAAGGCGAATAAGGAGGTTTTTATCTGCTGTGTGGCAGTCACTCCAGCCCAGCAGAGCCCTGTGCTTAGAGCAGGAGAGTGATTTCGCTCTCAGCCACTAGACGGCCCAGCCCAGAGGGTTTGCTCTGTTGGGACAGCTGCCTTCCTGGGAACGGGATGCAGCCAAGCCACCCGCTGGAGCTGGAGGAGTTTCCCACCTTGAGACAGCCCTTACAAAGCAGCACTCAGAGCTGAACACATGAAATGTAGTTCCTAGCCCGAGTCTGGCATTGTGCTGCTATTATAATTACAGCATTTATCCCAGTGAATCTGGGCAGCTATTGAGAATGAGGGAGTTTCAAAAATCTGGTTGCCTGGGGTGTACTTCAAAGGCCAAAGCCCCTGCTGTCCTTGAGGCTCCCTGGGATGTGCTTCATGCTCTGAAGAGTGGGGTGCTGTAAACCACTCGCTGCTCAGAAGTGTGAAGCTCTGTGCTTCAGCTATTAGAAAGAAGAATTAATTGAGAATCAATGAAAAGAAAGGCCACATGGAAGCAGGATTTGAATTGCCTGCAATGGATTTTGCCCTGTTGAACATCCACTGGTCCATCTGAAATATAAACCTCACATTAGTTTTGGTACTGTTGTGGAGTGGATGAAACCCTTTAGTGAGTGAGCTGCTTCCCCACCAGCCCTGAGCTGCAGGATTTCAATGTGCCTTGCTCCAGGCTTTGCTTTTGTGAATCCAGTCTAGGGAGGGTGAGCTGCAGTTTGCAACACTGAAGGTCATTGCACAGGACAAACAACCTAACAACAGTCCAATATTTCTAAGCTGTATAAATTCCTGGTGTCTGCTGCAGGCAGAATCCAAACACTTGTGTCAATTCTGTACCATGCCCCAGACTGCCAAAAAACATTAATATAAGCATATTTATCTGGGCTGCAGTGTGTTACAAGAATTCATTAGGACAATATGTGATACGGTGCTGAAACAGAAGGCTGGGTTTCTCTGGCCAGAGATGAGGAAGTCTAGTCCCTGCTGAACTTTTACTACTGATAAAGACAATGTCTGCTGGCAGCATTCATTTTTTACTAGGCCATCTGCATCTAGTCAAGGATAACTTGACTTTCTGAAAAAGCCATTCATCAGAATCAACCCTGTACAACTTTCTCTTGATGAGTAAAGCAACACAAAGGAAGACCAAGATGGTTAATAAACTTCTTTGAGAGCAAAAGGTCAATGCTGGTGTAAACAGAGCAGTGTCATAGTACTATACAGAAGCATTGAAGTTTCCTGTGTGTTTATATGGCTGATGCCCCATTTCTTTTTTATCAGTGTTTGTTATCATTTATTTTGCTCTGCTTTAGCTGATCTATAAATCTTTATAACAGTGTTCTTTATTTTCTTAATTTTGTCATCTCTCTTATCACCTTTTATCACCTGTTTGTGTCCAGTATGTTTGCTACTCTCTGCTGCTTGATGGCTGCTCACGATTGGCTTTTTAACCCTTTCGTTCCATCTACCACACACAGCTCTAATAGTTAAGTCTGTCAGAACTTCCCTTTTTTTATAAGCTGAATCAAACATTGAAGAAATTTCAATTGTCTTCTTAACAAATCATTAACTATTAAAGGCCCAAAATGAGTGAGTGCACTGATGGGGAAATGTTCCTGCTCCAAGTGACAGGGCCTTGCTTTTAGCTACACAACACAGAGACCAGGCAATGCCAGGTATTTTTCACTTCAGATCCAGTTGGAGAGTCCCAGACTTGTGCTCTGTGGGGAGGTAACAGGTTGTTTTTCCTGCCCTCCCAGTCTTTGGCTTTTGTGCTTCGTGGCTGCTCACGTGCGGAATGCAGTGACTAGAAGCTGAAATTAATTCCCCAGACTCCCTTCACATCAACCACTGATTCTGCAGTCAAGTCCTTTATTATGAGCTTGGTCTGAATTAAAGGCAGTCAGCTAACAGGAGAAGATTCCAGATCCACTGTGATAAACATGAGGCAGCTGATACCTTGATAATGTTATTCGGCTATTGAGAGATACTCACTATAGAGCCACAACAATTTAAACCTCATAGATACATAGGTGACATTTGCCTTGAGAACAAATATTTTTGTGAACATTTCAGAGGGAACTAAAATTATTCATTAAATAATGTCAAAGAAATAAAGAAAGTGAATTTTTCATAATTGAAGAGCCTTTAGACTTCACCTTTCTTTCTTTGATGTGCTATTCTGTTTTATGTAATTAGATTACAAAAAGTTTTGTATGGACTAGATATCCAAAATCATATAAAGAATCGTGTGATCCAAATCAATTTTTTGAGGGATAGCCTCAGCAAAAAGGGTTCACATCTTGAAATATTTTGCCTTATAGACACTTGCTTAATGTAATTGGTAGTAGCACTGGAGTGTTTATTGAAACTGGGTACTATGGGGAGCAAAAAAATGCTAAAGGTTCTGAATTTCACAATTAACCATGAATTTTGAGACCAGCCCGTTAAAACATTCTTTTCCCTTGTTAATAAATGTAATATAGTGTAATATGCTTCTAGTAGTATATTGTAATATGCTTCTAGTAGTATGAGCCTCTGCTGAAGTTGCAGTCTTAGATGCCTCCTTACAAATGTCCCATCCTCATGAAGTGACTTTTACCTGAGAAAAAATTGCTGATTTGAGATTCAAAACTCACTGATTATTCAAAATTTAGTATACCTAGTTACGAGTATACAATTAGAGGGTGTTCTGTCACATTGATAGCAAGACTACAGGAAGATCTATATGTTGGGATTGTATTCTGTATATTTTATAGATCAGCTGGATTCCAGAATCTCTGATTTATGTTGCTGCATTCAACATGGTAAGACTTTTAAATTATATAAGTAGAATAAAATTTTAGGTGATAGAGAAACCCAGGGCAGGTTTTTTGTTGGTTTTGTTGGGTTTTCTTACCCGTCCCTCCCCCGCCTGGAATGAGCATTTAATTTTGGAAGATATTGGTGAGCTAATCTTCAGACCCACTTGAAATACTGGCCCAAAACCTGAAGTCACTTCAGAAGCAACATAGTGACTAATCATGAAGTATATAACATTGTTTTAGTCAGGGGAAATTGAGTCTATTTGTGTTGTTTAACTTGGCCATTTGCTGGAAATATCTTAGTACATTCCTGGCTCTTTTTGCAGAGATCCATCTTTAAAGGCAAGGCTGTTGTTTTAGATTTTAAATGTTTTTATTTAAACAAACAAAAAAAAAAAGTAAATTCTTGAGTAACAGAGCTGGATTTTTTAACTACGATTTTAAATCAGAGATTGTTGTGATTCAATTTTTTAATTATTCTCTTTTATATCAGTGCATTTAGAATTCTGACCTTTTCTGAAAATGCTAATAACTGGTGAAAACTATTTTGCCTTCTAGTGGAGACTCAGGATTTCTGTACACTGCACAGATTGCTTGGGCTGACTAGCATAAAATTTAATCTGCATTAATCAGCCACAGGCAAGGGCAAAATGAAATGACTGTGACCCATGAGTGTAGAATTTTAGAGAATTTACAAAATTTTGCTTCTGGACAGCATGGAAAGCCAATGCCAAGTGTGGGGAATGTTCTGTCTGATCCATGAAGGGAATCACCCTAATCCAGCCTGGTTGTCTTTCGGTGGATGGAATCGCTCTGAGGGTTTCTCCCCAGGGCTGGGAAAGGCTCCCTCTGTGCCCAGCCCGCCTGAGCCCCCAACGTGGCACGAAGGAAGAATGGCCGGAGACCAGGAGGTTCAGTGGCAGAAGAGGCAAAGTTTATTTGAGCGCCTCGTTTATATAATCTCAGGCAGGGAAGGTTCTGGAAGGGTGGGCGGTATGAGGCTTCCTATTGGTCAAGGGACAT
>JAWWEV010000167.1:2279519-2342515 GCA_035583235.1 Hafferia zeledoni | reverse complement strand
CCTAGAGGATTGTGGGAAGAAGAAACTTGGATAGGGGATGACTAAGGGAAAATACAATAGGGAAGAGATGTTTGTGATGCACTTTTTATTACAACACTGAGGTATCAACATAAGGGGCATTGGGGTTGGTGGAGTCCACGCCCTTGTAGACTGTAAAATATCAATAGTGGGAGCATTGGGGTCTGCAAAGTCCACGTCCTCATCGACTCAGCACTTGTAGCACTCCTGCCATTTCACAAAACTGGGGTCTTCTCCCACAGTTGTCTCAAGAATTTGGGCTGCGTTCCTCGAGCAAAGGCCCCTTGAGCTGTGATTTGGCAAACAACGTGGGGTGTGACACTGGGGGAGGATTGGCCATGGAGGTACAAATTTAGACACTCCAGTTTCAGCAGGTGTAGGGGGCTCAGCCCCAAGCACTAAGCAAAGCCCCAGCGAGGAGCAGGCCCAGAGGGCTCAGCCACCTCTGCAGGTGTTCCCTTTGACTGGACAGCGACCAAAGCTTCCCCTCCTCTGTGCTGGAGCTCGCTGTGAATTGAGCACGCCAGGGACTCTGAAAAAGGTAATTTTTGAGGTTGTAATTTTGGCTTGCATGAGTGAGCCATTGAAATCAGAGTTTGAGGCCTCCTTGTATGAGATGGGCTGCAGAAATGCCTGTGAAATGGATGGGACCCTCTGGAGTAAATTTAATCATGAAGTTTTTCACCATATCCCAGTGCTAAGTCCAGCCAATATTTGTACTGCAGTGTACATACATTTATAAGTACCTGCCTGACTAAACTATTCCTTGAGAACCTTTTCAACCATACTTTGTTTCATTTCTACACTGAGTCTGCACCAGTCATGGACTGGCTAACAAGTGATGGATAAAAAGTGTTTTATAGATATAGAATGTAATTGTGCACTGACAGAATCATATATACTTATATTTCCACCTCTGTGAGCACTTCACACAGCTAAACATTATGATGGTTTATTGCATATGACATTGCATTTGGTGCTGCTCAGTGTAACTCTGCAAGGGAAAATACCACCTCCATGTTTCTGTAAGGAGATATTAATGTGCTCCATAACATTAATTCCTCTCAGCTTCTGGTGGGGGATTAATGCATTGTTGTGGTATTGATGTGGCTGCAAACTCTGAAACATTGCAGTACAAAGCACATTGCTAAGGTAATTAAGGGTATAATTAATGTTTCAGATGGGCAGCCAATCTTCTGTATCCATCCCAAATTTCAATTTCATTGGGTCACATTTGCATTTAATCAGTGAATCTGTGGGGGCTTTTTTTTTTTCCTTTATGAAATAAAATGCTGAAAAGTGTTATGTCAAGTTGAACAAAATGTTTCTCTCAAACCCCAAACCGAATGTTTTGTTTCAGTATCTTGTGAGAAAAGCAAAGGGACTGAAGGGTACAGCCCTGCTCAACAAAGAAGTCTTGTATTCACAACTATGGAATGAGAGCATTTGGGCTGCAGAAAGTGTAAGTTCAATTTTTCCCTTTCTCTTGTGTAATTCCAGTGAATCATTTTCATAACAAACAAGTACAACATGGAGATTTCCACCAGGCAAGCAAATCACGGTTTTATCTACAGATAGAGGAATGCTGGGGTTTTTTTCATTACACCAGATAAATCAGAAAAACTGATCCTGGCGGTGCTGGAAGAGCTTGGTCAATGAGCACCTACTACAGACCTGGCAGGCACTGAATCCGTCAGGTAACAAGACTGCAGACACTCATGATATCATTAGTGAATTATATCTTAAATCACTTAGTTTTGATTTATTAGTTGAGGTCTCAGTCAGAACAAAGACGACCAAAAAGTGCTGCTTTTAGCAATATGCCTGAGATGAGGCTTTTAGTCTGTGCTGACTCTTCATAGCCGAGTTCTGGTTGACAACACATGGAAAACTCCATAACTGAACTATAAGAGCCACCAGAATCATAATCCACACACCTGTAGTTAAGAAACTCTCTCAATGTTCAAAATATGAAAAGATATAACATTTACAGCCATGGAACAGTAGCATTTCACATTTCAGAGATCTACTGCTTCCTACAATAAACTAACCAAAATAGATCCCAGTAAAACATGGATATGTGATACAATGGGAAAAGTATCTACAAAAGAAAGCTTTGGATAGGGGTAACTAACTTGAGGGAAGTGCTTATCTCCTTTATTTGTTTCCATTATGTGACAAGCAGTGCAAAATATCACTCCAGTATCCCATTGTGCCTACTTTTTTTTTCCAAAATAGAGTTCTGAAATGTGCAGCTATGACAGTTCTCTGCAGCAAACATTTTCTTTTCTTAGTTAGGATATATATTGCTTAATGTATACCAACATTTTAATTAAAATTAGGTGATGTTCTGAAAGGCTATTTCCCTTTATTTTTTTTTTTTTTAAAGTCATGGAAGCAAACAATTTTTGTAAATGACATCTCTCATTGCACTCTGCTCTGGTAATTTAGAAAGGCTCACAGTCATCATTATTTCAAAAGATTAATATTGTTTAAATACTCAATTGAGCAGAACAAGACGTTAGTGGGATAGTTAGCTACGTGTCACAATATACTAGATAAAGGATTATACCCCACTTAAGAATTAATAACATTTTAAACCTCTGCATAAACTATTTTTTTTTTATCAATAAACATTTCTCTGACAGAGGGCCAGATGCACTCACAGGTCTTAATTGTTCAATCCAGTGACTAATCCCCACTTGATCAAGATTTTACTGACTTAGCAGCTGTCTGGAGAGTGACAAATTTATGATTCAATTGCAATTTCATCTTCAGCTTGAAACTGCATGATCATTTGTGGGAATTAGCTACCTGATAAGATAAAAAGGGTGGAAGAAGTGCACATAATTCTGTGCAGGACAATCAGTGTTGCAGAATTCCTTAGGATGCATTGGGAAGACACAAAGGGCCATTAAGGGATTAGCCCATCACTGATTGAGAGGCTGCACAGAGTTGAGGTTCTCTAAATCACTGGAGTGCTGGGTCATTATCCTTGGATACAGGAGACAGTTGAATCTGTGTCCAAACACATGAGCAGTAAATTGGAGTGAATGGATTGTGCCAAAAATGAAAAATAAAAAATGCTGAACCCTTGTTCTTCAAGTGTTCAAATTTCCAGGTCATACCCCAAGTTTTTTCTTTCTTGGCATAAAAAATATTTTTTCACTGCCTTTAGTATCAGCATATTCTTGTCTCTGTAATCTCTTTTGAGTGTATTGCTTCCCCTCAATGCTATCGAGTTTGTGCTTAGTTAACAAATGCTGAAACTTAGATAACATTTTAGAAACTGATTAGGAAAGCAATGTGAGGAGTTTCCCTCTCCAGTTTTGATGGCTTGGGCACAGTTACTGCTAAATACGTAATTAAAATAAATGAGCCTTCCTCATTTGGGTTTTGTAGTGATAACACTTTGGGAAGCCTCTTCAATTGTTTTATGTTCTATTGAAGTGAATCAATAGTGTGCTGTGGTAGTTTTGTTTGTTTTGAAGAGCTATGACAAAAGTAATGCTTTTGTTAAAAATAAATTCAAATCCAGTAGTTTTCTTTCTGATGGATGAAATAATAAAATATTGCAGGAATAGCACGACACTCCTGCCTTCCTTGACCATGTGTCGATGCAGCTGATGAGTAAAATTAACTGCTGAGCAATTCCACTTCAAGGCTCTAAAAGTATGTCTAAAGACTATTTGGCAATTCAAATAAATAGCTTAAATATGTCAAATTTTGGAATTTTTGCAGTGCTGGCTGTGGCCTTTGGCTAGCCTGAATAAGCCCAAGCTCCCCTGGGGCTATTTCTCTGTGAGTTGAACTTAGTGATCTCTGTTCCCAAGGTGTAGATGCATCTAATGTTGTTCAACCTATCTCAGTCCAGAGGGACACATAAGTTTGGAGGGGCTCATTTCCTGAAACATTTCACTAGAAATTTGTGAGCTGGTAGGTTGGAAAATTCACCTTCATAGAAATATAGTTAATTTTTATCATGCAATGAACAATTTTCACTTCTTAACAAGACAATAAAGTCTGCAGCAGGAACAGAGATGGAGCTGGAGGCCAAACTTGAGTATTTTATTCGTCTGTAAGTCGGTGTTTTTTAATATAATTACACTACTGAGATTAACTGAGGAGGAAGGTGAATGTGTTCAGCAATAAAGGTCTTAGGCTGGCTAAGCTTACTTAGGTAAGTCCAAAAATGTCCTGTTTGGCTCAACATTCACCAGGTGGTACCAGTAATGTTGTGCTATTTCCCAGTTCTTTTCCCCTCTACCAGTCCCAGCCTAAATGCTGAAAAACTACTAAGGTTCCTGGGTCTTTGGGAACATGATAATACCTAAAATATAAAGTAGAAGAATCCAGTCCAACTGACTTTAGTGGGAACAGAAGCATGATAAAACAGGGGCTAACATAAATTTTAGGGGAAATAAATTCAGAGGAAAAATTAAGATGCAAAAAAAAAAAAAAATCACTGAGAAAATGACTGTTTTGTAGGTTTGGACATCAATCTAATGGCAAACCTGAAGGTTTAAACCAGCTGAAAAGCTTTATCCATATTTTAAATGTTGGAATCTTTGATCAGATCTACTTTCTAAGATTAAACTGATGTCCAGAAAATTTGGATGAGTAGATGGTGAGTAGGACTGGGAGAACAAGCTAAAAGGAAGGAAAGTGCAAGAAGAAAATCAATCTGCCAAAGTAGACAGAGCAAAGGAACAGGAAGAAAAACAGGAAATAACCTAATAAAATATAGTGGAAAATAAATAACTTCCAGTGCCCCAACAATTTCCTCTTACAAAAAGTATTGGCAGTATAAAGCAAATTACAGGCACATTTCTGACTGGCTATGGAAAGTAAGCTATTTAGGGACAACATATGGCATTTCCCCTCAACCCCCACCAAATGCTGTATTAAGAGTGACTCTGAGAGTCCACCAGGTGAGGATCAGAGCACAAGTGTGACCCAAACAATGCAAGTTGAAGGAAGAACTAGATGGTTAATGAAGGTGAGCTTTTTGAGGTGCAGCCATGGAAATCTGTGCCCCCTATTCTGATTAGCCCTGCCTTGGGGACTGGTGTCACAGGCAACAGAGGAAACCTGAAGGAGTGAAGGCAACCACAGCATCCTACACTTCTGGGGATCTCCTGAACAGCCAGACACTCTGTGGGACTAAAGCAGAGAAGGAGACATATAAAATAATTTTTGAATTTAATAGGTACTGATCTCAATTCTATTAGGTGGCAAAGAGGCCAAAGAGACTCTTACTCTTTCACAACGGGTGGGCTCTGAAAGCCAGCATTTAATTAGCAATGATGCCACAGCACCAGCTGCACAGTGCACCAAGTTACTGAAACAGTTTAGCCAGCACTTAGGTACAAAGATACCTCACAAGAACAGCAATCCTCCCCCATTTGCAGGAGGGTTGGCAAATAAGCAATGAATCTATTTTCCAGTGGAATCCTTGCTCTGCAATGTTTGCTGTTTTTGCACTCTGCAGAGTGTGATTTTTAAAGGGACTTGGAGCTTACTTCAAATTATTAAAGTAAACATTGTAGCATTAGTTTTTAGCCAAAACCAACAGAAATATAATTAACTGGAGTAACTCTGTACTGAGCAGCAACACACATGATGTACTTATTTTGCTGTTTAACTGATCTTCCATGGAAGCAGAAAGCCCATTGGAAGTGCAGCTCAGTCATGTGAAAGTCAAAGTGTGTACTTAAAGTGAACCAGTAATTTTTATGAAGGATTCCACAGGTGAATGAAAACACAGTGCTCAAAGTGTGATTTATTTGCATGTTTCATCCTATGTGTAGGTACCATGGGATATAAAAGAAAACAAAACAGTCTCAGTTGAAGTGAACACAGACTATGGAATGCACTGTATAGAATCAGAATCTTCAAAAACACACATGCCTTTTCAGCTTTGAGCTTATCATTCATTTAAGTGGAATAAAATTACTGTCTTTCACAATGCTAAGAAAGAGAGCTGCTTTTTTATTTACATCATTTCTAGCTTGAGAATGACAAAATGAACCAGGGCGTACCATGCTACAATTTCACCCGTTGACACAAACGAAAAGGATAGAACAGACATAATACATCTGGTTTACGACTTTTAATTGCCTTTGTGACCCAGTTCATACCAAATCCTCTCAAGGCAAAGTCTCTTTCTTTGTATGCATCATGGAGCTAAATCTCTATCTGAAATATGTTGCTTAAAAAAACATTGCCATGTTAAAAAGTAACAATATTTCTTGCTCACATAAATCTTTAGTACTTGCAGGTGACCCGAGAAAGTGAGAAGTGGAGAGTTCAGTTGTCTGGTAAATGAGTATGTTAAACTTTCCAAATAAAAGCTACTCCTAAAGCACCAGATTCTTTCAGCAATTAATCACTATACTGTTGTTTATTAGGAAGACACGCCTGGAATTTTTTAGTAACTCAGGTAACCTTTCATGGTTTGATGGATACAAAAGATAATTGTGTCTGCAGTGATTTAATGAGGCTCTCTGATGTAATATAGAAGTCTGTGACTACTGAGTTGGTATCTCTGTCCTGGGAATAGGGAAGGGATACTGGAGGAGGGCATGTGTACAGAAACACACCGTTATAAAAACAATGTATTGCTAATCAGTTACAAGAAATATTTTCTGTGTCATGCAGCAAGCCAGAGCAGACTGCTGGGATATCAGCTCTCAGCTTTACTAGTATGCTGAAATTTCTTTGACAATGTTGAGTAACTTCAGCAAAGGAGATTTGATTGAATCGAGAAACGAACAATGAGCTCAGTACAATATCCTGAACTCTGGGTATTGCCACTCTTGAAAGGTGTGGGGGCATGAATACTAAAACACTTTGCTGTTCTCAGGGGGGAATCGCTGCATATGCTGCAGAGTTGGCATCCATAGTTATCCATGGTGACCATAGTTATTTTTGGAAAAATACACAGGCTTCTGAAACGTAAACAGTATCTTCCTCGATTGTAACCATCCTCTCCAGGAGACAGGCACTGGATCTCTCCCTCACAGGCAGCACAGATGGGATTTAACTGTGCCTGTGTCTGGCTGTGCCGGTTCCTAACAGCAATATTGTTCACTACTGCTCAGGGTAGGAGAACCTCCAATGTAATTTAACAAAATCTTACTGTCTCCTTGAGGCAGTCTCCTTAAAATTCATTCTTCACTCTCAGTTTTGTAAAGTCTGCATTCAGATAACTACTGATTTTCTCTCAACTGTTCAAGTCCTGTCTGACTTTCAAAAATGGCAATGTAAAATTGCTCATTCAAGGAACTTGTTCCTTCAGTTGTATCAGCAAATTTATTTCTAAAGAATATATTTGCTTTGGGTTTTTGTTTGTGTGTCTGTTTTGCATACGTGTGCTTTTGCCTAGAACAGTTAACCCTGGGAAGACTGGATATAATTCTTTCTTGTGCTGCACGGCATATTTAGTAGGTTCCAGCTGTATGGTCTGTAAGAAATCATTCCCATTCACAAAATTGTTGAATATGTTTGTAATCTACACACTGTTTCAAAATGATGGATTTGCTGAAGAGCATTCCTGAATTAGAACCAGACAGGCTGAAATGAAGGTGGTGAGCTCTCACAAATGTACCTGAACAATTATTGCCTGCAATAATGTGAAAAGGGTGAAAAGCATTAAAAGTTTGTCCTGTAAATATGAAGATCCAAATGAACTTGGAAAGCTGGCAGCAAAGGGGAGGTCCTTATTTCCAAACTGTACACTTCTGGACATGGAACAAGAAGCAGTCAGTGTAAGAATCCACAGGGGGGTTAGACATGCCCAACTCATTCATAGCACCCAGAAATTTTGGATGCTTCCATTTATAAGTAGACAAATAGAGACACATTGAAGATTTATTGTTATCTGAAACTACTCATCTGTCCTCTGAAAAATCCCAGTCTTTATTTCATGTAGAACCAAAATCATGACCAGCATTAGGAACTTTGGAGGCATCAACATCAGGAAATACATTTCATATTGTTTACATGTGCTCTGCATTGCTTTTTAATTGATGTTTTAGAGAAAGCAAGGAGCACCAAACCCACTGGAGTTTTGGAGTTCTGCAGATTCCTGAGCTTCTCAGCCTTTGCAAGCGTCTGTCCCCACTTGCAAAGGCATTATCTGCCAGTGCCTTCCCAGCTTTGCCATTTTAGAGCATCCCCATGACCAAAAATATCATTCCAGTAGGTTAAGGATGAGTCCAAATAATTGTAGAGAAAAAGTATCAGAAAAATAATTTGGTCTGAGGGCAGAATTGGCAAAAACAGTGTGTCACTAGGAAAAAAAAACAACCAAAGAACTAAACAAAAAAGGATTATAAAACTTTGAATGCCGTATAAAATGAGATATACCCAACTGAATGTACCTCAGAATAACAACTGCTGTCCACTGCACTTTCTGGGAAATACGGGGGAATTTGCAGGTAATTATTTAAAAAAATTGAAAGAATTCCTGGTATGATTTTTTGATACTCCAACTCTGACAGTTAATATCATTATGTATTAAACAAATAATTGTTCCCATATTTTCTTTTTCTTGTCTCATTTAGATATTAACTATAGTTTCTCAATGCTCAAGTAGTTTTTAAATTTTGATGTCAAACAAACAAAAATTTATCCTGCAAGACACTGGACACCACCCATTCCTATTCATTCACAAGAAGTGCTTGGAACTTCCCATGTTTTGCTCCTTTCTTGTGGGAATAGTCTTTGCAGGCAAGAAGGTGACCTTGGGATTTATTAGTGTCTTTCACACAGCAGCAATACATGGGGAAAATGCAGAGATACTTCCAAGAAATGCTCATTACTTTATAGTTACAACCTGTTGAACCTCTGTGACCTATGCAAGGATTTTATCTTTTGATATTAGGGGAGTGTCCTGCACGCTGTGGGTAAGGAAAATGACAGTCAGTCATCACCACACTCCTGCAAGCCATGCACTGTGATTCCTGTTTTACAGAGGAAGCATAACCCAAGTCAACAGTCTGAGCAAACCAAACTTCTCTTTCCATGTAAACTGTGCAAGTGTTACAGTAGTTGGGAATTTGGCAACAGTGGATGAGCTATTTGTGCACAGGTCACCTTCGATGTCTTCTCCAACATACTGTTATGTGACAAAATGGTTTATTTCTTAATGCATGAAATTTATTTTTTACTGTAAAACAAATGATAATGAGCAGCTCTTTAAACTAATGTTTTATTTCCAGTGAGTCAAAGTTTTGGCATTTGTTTCGTGGAAAAAACACATTAATCTCCACAATTGAAATAGAAAGCTGGTTGACAAAATATGACCTGACAAAATTAGGTTTGAAAACCCTTAACAGAATTTTCTCATCAAATTTTAAACACTTCTTATTTGTTACTGACTTTTAAGGATTACTGATTATTTTTTCTATTTAGGTTCAGTTGCCATGTAATTTGAAACATTCACTTCCAGAACCAAGAGGAAAGGCATGTTTAAATATCTGCTGAGATGTTTGTATATCTGTAAGGAACTGTCGGATGTAATAGGGACAAACATTTGTTACTTACATTTAACCTTTGGTTAACTAATAATGCTGTGAGTTGTAGTTCACAGGAGGAAGAAATGTTTGTTCCCAGCTGTGTAATAGAGACAAGCCTTGAGGGCTGTTGTGAAGTTCTTTGAATTATTTTTTCTTCTCTGTCCTGCTGGGAAATGTACAGAAATTGATACAAGACCCTGCTATCATTCATGTGGCAGCAGACTAGCAATGACTGCTAGAATGTCCGGGACATGCTTTATGTTTAGTGCTGACAATCTAAGCAAGACAAATATGATTTATGGGACAATAGTTCAGATGGGGAATGAATGGAGATGTCTTGGTGAAAATATCAGCATAAGTAGACTATGAGAAGGAAGTGGTTTTAAGGAAGGATCTAAAGGAGATTTGGCATGTGGCAGATGGGAAGTTATTCAAACTATAAGAGGCAACATGGAAAAAGAAGCGAAGCTGAGAGTGGGAGAAAAATATGAAAGGAACAGTAGGACAGAGGGGCCCTGGAAAAGTCTGCTGTTCCTTTCCACGTGTAACTAATCAAATACACCTTCACAGCCTGAAAAGGTGACTAATGAACTTCTGGTCATTTCTGGTGTATCCCCATAGATAATAATGTTTCAGCAAATGTCACCAAGTCTTTCAAACCTGCATGTTTCTCCTTAACAAAGAATTTACAGTCCAAAACAAAATCAGGAATCATTATTTTTATTACTGTACCACTTTCATGCAACAGGCTGTCCTTGCTCAAAAGAGTGTATTGTCTGCTTGGACCAAAAATAGGCAAGGGGAAATATTACTAACAGATTTGCATTACAGTAGAAAAAAGAGACCTGCCAGGATTAGGTGATTTGCCCAAGGACATGGAGGAAGATGAAATGGTAGTGAAACTGAGACTCAGTATGTGAACCTGCAATGCTCCCATGAAGTTGCAATTGCAATACCAGCTTCCTTACAGCTATTCATATCCATTCCTGGTTTGATACCAGGCTCCATATACTCGCACTATACACTTTGGGAGAGTCCTAGATCAATTTAGAAAGTTAAATGTATACTTTCAGATAGGTCTATAAAAAACAATATAATTTAGGTCTATAAGAAACAATTTTGCTAATTTTTCTAGTAGACTTTTATTGTACTTCAATTTTCTTTCCTTGGCTTGAAAACCATGTACAACTTTGCCTGTCCCATCCTAACTAACATGGTTCCCAGTCCTTTTTCCCTGCCTTGTTTTGCTGGTCATAGAAGCCTTGGCAATCCATTTTTCTTCTTCTCCACTTGACTTTGTAGGGAGTGCCACACTGATCAAAGAGTGAGGAGTCCTCTCCTTGAGCTGGCTCTTGTTCAGCACCTCTACCTTCTCAAGCTCTCCTTCTCCAGTGTATTAACTAATGATCAACATTAGGCTGAGAAGTACTTGGGTAGAAATCATTTACATGTAATGAAAAAAAGAAGGAAAGTTAACATCATTTGTATGTAAGAGGTTATGTAGTTACCACCCTCTCTGTGGTTATTGCCTTTTCTTGAAGGAGACTTAAAAACAGAATGACTAAGGTAAAAGAATATAAAGGAAGGAATAAATGTCCATATAGACAAAATCAGATGGGCATGTAAAGAATATAAGAAGTGAATTCTACCACAGCACCAGAATAGGGGCTGCCAGAATCCCCAGTGATGTGTCAGGACCCCCAGCAGCACCCCCTGTGTACAGTGAGCACTGCGGTTCAGTTTACCCTGTTACTTAAACAACTTGGTAAGGAATCTTCTGGTTTGGGCTGACTGTAGCCATAAAACCTTTCTCTGCACTATTCTGAGAATGAACTTTATTCCATATCTTATCTTCTGCTTGAAAATGAACATCCTTTCTATTCTTATCATGTTTCTGCTTTTTTTTTGCATTGTTGAGTGTCAGCCATATTCTGCTTGGCAGTTACGTGAAGTCATTCCTGCTCTGCTCTGTGTTGGGCTGAGTTACCTTTGAAATTCATCCCTCTTTTTATGACTCTGCTCCAGAGACCCTTTTAATAACCTGCCCAGGGCTAATACTTCCCTGAAGGTCAGGCTTGCTCTGTTGTACTCGCCGCTTTCTCATCAGATCGTACAAATTCTTCACTGTGATTCAATATAGTTTATAGGGAAGAAAACTCCGGATAACCATGTACCACAGATCTGCTTCACGCTGTTGGCTAAAACTAGTCTTGGATCAGGTGACAGCATGTAGACAATCCTCCTTTGTACCATCTAATCGAGATAAAACCAGTGTCTCTTTCCTTTGTAGGCACATCGGGGCTGTCAGCATCATTTCGTGAGCTGGATTCATGGAGTGGTCAGGGCTGCAGTGTAACATCCAGGCTGCTGTGAAATGAAAGTGCATCATGAACAGTTTGGAAAATGCTAATTTTATTTCTCTATTTCACTGATGATGCATACATTTAGAACAAATTAAAATATTAATTTATTTTAAAATAAACGGGTAGGCTTCAGATTGTAGCATTTTCCTGAGGTAAGGAGGTCAAATGCAAGGCCTGAAGAGACTGCCCCTTTCCTTAAAACACACACTCACAGGTCAAGACCTTTTCCCTACCCCCAGCCATTCCTCAGCCCTCTCTGGTAGTGAGCCCTGTGCTCCCCCTCCCGCCACCAGCACCAGGTCCATACCCATGGGAGGCCATGGGATTTCTGAACAAAACGTTGGGTCTTCCTCACAGAAGATGCCAAGAAACAACCCGTGGGTGATGTGGGGAGCAGTGCCACGGGTGGAGGCACAGCCAGGCCCTGAAGCACTGGCTGGCATGGGCTGTATCCTCAGTGGGAACACGGCTGGGGGACCCCTGCCCGGGCTGGGGCTCCACTGCCACCACAGCCCCTGGAGTGCTTGGAGAATTCCCTGTCCCTGGGGAAAGGTGTGTGTTTGCCTTGGGCAGTGAGCACACAGAATTGTTAGAAAAGAAAATAAATTCCAAAGGAAACATATTTTTTTTCTTGGAAAAAGAAAAAAAGCTGGATAGATTTCCTTTCTTACTGGTAGAAAGCAGTTCCTGGCAAGCTGAGCCCTGTCAAGGCTTTACTTGGAACTTCCAAGAGATACTTTGGTTAAAAACCCTTAAATCTTTCCTTTGGTTAGCAACAGCATGCAGTAAGTGAAAAACAAAAAGGAGAATGTGAGTTTAAATGACTAAAGTTTTTCTTCCAGATGAAAATCTTCATGTAACCTACAGAAGTAAGAATACAGCTTATGTTCACTTTATTCTGAGGAAAGCCTGTAACTAATTGGCCTATCTGTAATGTTTTTGGAGTGATTCCACTATAAATATGCTCTTTATAATTAAACTAACTGGCTGATTTATTGGACCTGCAGTTCAGATGCTGCTGCACTTAAGGGATTTTGTTGCATTTCCTTTAATGATGATCATGGTCTTCTCAGCTGGCAAAATTTAACTTCAGCAATTCTTTGGAGATAAAAATTGCTTGCAGGTGTTGCAGAGTAGTACTTTTAAGGTTTGGCTGGGGTGGTGATCCTTTTAAACTGTGAAAAAGCTTATGTAAAACTGATTAGAAGAACTAAAAAGGTGTGGGTTTTGTTTTTTTTTTTTTTTAATTATTTAGTGTATCCTACCTGAGTGTGAAGCTTTAGTGTTTTAGTGGCTTTCAAAATGCTAATGGATGGATTGTGGTCTGTGGTGTGGTGAGCAGTGTAAAGTCAGTGAAGTTCTCACATGCTTCTGTGGAGGGAGTCACCCTGGCTTCTGTGGAATTTGGGTGGGGTTTTGTGCTTATGAATTTATTTTATAAAGTTATCTGAGAAGTGGAATAAGTGCTAGTAAGAACAATCCCTGGGTGGAGAATTTTTGCATCTGGTAATTTACAGTTTTCTTTCTCAAAATTGTTACAAAGGCTTAAATATTATGATAGTGTAAATTAATTACATGAAATTTATCTATTACATAGAAAGTAGTTAATTGATTGAAACTCTGGATTAGAAGTGAACTCTGGCTGCCTGCTTCTCTGCTTCTCATCTATTTTTTACTAATCTATTTGCTTGCTTTTGTTTGTTGTGTTTTGGTTTTTTTTAATTAATTTTCTTTAGGCACCTAGGTACTTATTTTGCAATGATAATTATATTTCAAGCTTTTGTTTTTGAAATAGCCTAGTGACAAAAATTGCCAGTCACCAACAGGAGGTGGTTGTGTTTAAAACTGTGGTTTGCAAATATGAAGCTTTTGGATTCCCTAAAGAGGGAACAGTGCTGGGTGTCAGCAAAGGTGGTTTCCAGACAGCAAACACAGGAAGTGCTACAGCTGTGCTGATCTGGAAGAGCATCACAGTAAACCGTGGCAACGAACTTGGCTTGAGGGTCTTCCAAATTTCTGCAGAAGGATCGCTTTTGCCAATAAAACAAGTAAGTTCATGAGCGCCAATGACATATAAATTCCTCTCAGAGTCTTTCAGTGTGCGCTGCAACCTCCTGGTTCCCTCAGGATGGAGGGAAAGCTGACACTGAGCATTTTCTGGTAGCTTTGGAAATTCATCAAAATTCAGAAGCACACAGATACTCTCTGATGTTCTGCAATTCACTTGATTTGCCGTGTTTCTGTATTACCAGAGTGAAATAATTGTACACAAACATTTGGATGTCACAACTGAGGGGAAAAGCAGCCCCCAGACTGCACTGTCCCTGCTCCTCTTGCCTTGCTATGGAGGAGCTGTACACACCGTGGGGCAGCGGGGTGGAATTGCCAAAGGTGTGGTTTGGATGAGGGGAGCTTTCATTTTTCGGTAGATGTTTGTCTGAGGGCATGTCGGGGGGTTTCGGAGAAGCCTCTGCAGAAGGCTGAGGTTCTGTGAACCTCTCCTGAATCTCGCCAGGAAGATCCCAAGCCTCGCTAATGTGACCCGACTGCTCCCTCTGGCGCTGCCAACGGCTCGGCGCGAACACCTCCCTGGACACGCTCCCAGGTGCGTCCTTTTGTGCTTTTTTGGGGGAAGTCTTTAAGACTTTCGCATGAATCCGCTTTAAATGCTTAACATACGTAGTTATCTTTTCTATCGTGTTGCTATCAATAATTTCACATAATTTCCCCACATGGAGGGGATCGTTAAGTAAATGTACCTCAGATTCTGTCACAAAACGTTGTTGCTGGACTTTGGTTCTGTAACACTTCAGTTGACAGGATTTTCTGGTAGAGAGGACAGTTTTATATACACACGCATATGTTTATATTTATTAAGATAAAGAGCAAATTGAAACAGACTATTTTTAAAAGCAGGCTACAATTCTCTGAGTTTGTGCTTCCCTGCCCTAGTGTCCTGTTCCTCAGCAATGCCAGTTTAGCAGTTAAATTCCCTCAAACATTCCCAAATACATTCAATAATCTTGATGTACTGGTATGTATTGAAAAGATGGTATTGAGATTATTCGGGTGAAAAATGACTGACAAGAAATTCCTCCTCATGTTTAAAGAGGTGTGTGCATGGAAAAACTTACTGTTATATACACACACACGTATATATCTATATATCTGTCACTTATAACACACTTATTCTACCATTGTAGATGTTAGATGAATCCTCTCTCTTTCTATAATATTTTTTTGTCTTTTAGGAGATTTGACACTTCTTATTAATGCCTAAAAAACTACTTTCTATTTATTATTTCCTGCAGGTTATTGTGGTGTGCAAGATTTTTAAAACATGTTTTATGTGGAGTAAAATTGATTTGAACTTGGGTCCTCTTGTGTTTGACCTGATAAACATTTGCTAGAATTAACAAATGTTTGTAAATATGCCAGACCATTCTAGTATATCTGAAACTGTGCTGATCATTTTGAAGATTACTGCCTTTTATTAGTTTTATACAGGAACAAGTTCCTGATTTTTGTGTCATGTTTGTGTGTTTACTGTTGATAGGATACATGTGTATTGTATTAAGACACATACACTCAGTCCATAAGTGGTTTTATGAAAATTAACAGGTCTTTATTTAAAGCAGAGGTATTTTATTTATGGAAGTAGCTTTTAAACAAAGTTTTCAGCATAAACTTTGATGATGATGTTTGTTTTTTTCCCACAGCCTTTTTATTAATATAACAGATTTTATCAGAATTGGTGATTCTGATTTAAAGTAATAAAACGTATTGCCAGTTCCCTCTCCTCTCCCCATAAAACCAGTTATTTGGAGTTAGTTATTCTTGAAATCAGACGTAGTTCTTGAACTAGGTGTAGTTCTTGTAATATTCTTGAAACCAGGTGTAGTTACAGATCTTGCAGAAAATGGACATGAGAAGGGATATCAATGCAAAGGGACTAAAAAGCAGTGACAGTATCATGAAAAGGAGTATGTTTTTAGAAATGTAGAAAAAGTTTTTAAAGTTATACAGCATATCATAGACTTCTCAAAGTATAATCAACTTAAAACCAAGCAGAAATTAATTGATCTTAGTTAAAGAACATTGAGAGAATATTAATTAGACTATCATATTGTGTTCATCTGGGCTGGAGTCAGGGTGCTGCTGAATGTTTCATGGCAGTAACACAATTAAAACCATTAAGGAGTAACATTGGACAGAAGGCACTGACCATCAATGCAGGTGCATGGGAACCCTGGTACAGTCCACAAACCAAGGCAGATACTCATTAACACAGCGTGTTCTAACACCTGATGGTGTGTGGTTAACATTCTGGTTGCTCGCAGCTGAAGTAATTTCATACGTGACAAATAGAATTCTTAAATGCTTTCAACAAATTAATGCAATGGATTTCTTTTCTAAAAGGTAAAGGGGGTCCTGCATCCGTTTTGTGTCTTTACTGCTGTAAAAATAATAATGAGCAGAAGGTTTTTTTGTGTTACCTTGGAAAAAAGATCCTCTGGAAGTCAAACACTATTAACTTTAATGAAGTAGCTTTGATGGCAGGGAAGAGACAGCTGATACTACACTTCCCTAACAATAAACCACACTGACAGATAAAAACAAACATGTGCACGATAACATATAACATTTCAGAGAATGGAGCCAGAAACTAATGTCAACTGATGTGCTCTTTGCTTTCTTTTAAAGCCTGTTACTTTTTTTTGAAATGGTTCCTTCTGAAAAGAATTGAAATTTTATTCTGCTTCTATGATGCATTTATATGATACCATTGAAGAACACAAAAGCAAAGTTGTATTTTGTTGGGCTGAGCTTTTTGAAATTGGTTTCATTTTGATTAAAATGATACATTAAGGCTGGTAACTTAATAGGAAGGAGCATTTTTTCTTTTATCATGATGATGTGTTTATTTCTTCATCTCTATGTTCTGTTCTCTTTTCCTGAACTTGCTCACCTTTTGCTCTCAGATCTGGACATAAGAGAATTGCTGCTTGTCATTTTTACCCAAGCTGAACAACCATTTTATTTTCCAGTTATGTTTTTATATTGAGGACAAACACACACAGTGCACTTGCTGATATAAAAAGACACCAAAAAAGGAGGAGAAAATGTTAGTTTTTGCTTCTGGTGATGCCAATGTGTGTGAGTTCAGTGTTGTGCTATCCTGGGAAAGGTGGAAGATTCCTTCATTGTGCTGCCATCTGCAGCACCGTGGTTAGGGCATTTTTGTGGAAGATGTTTAGAATTTTTTTCACTGAGGAGGTGTTTTGGACACCCTGCTTACTGTTGGGTAAGGCATGTTGTTCTCACTGGGCTTACTTTCCAAGCAAAGTGAATCAGTCATCTACATCCAACGAGAAAACCTGGGCATCTGAACTGTAGGATGGGGTTTGGGATGTGAGGAAGTTGCACCTAGGAGGAAGGTGAAGTTTGAGACATCTGAGCACCTGCAGTAAAGTATTTAGATGCTGATCGTTGCCATGTTAAAGTCCTGTTGAGTCCCATGCTGTCTGATGTCTCATTGGCAGTAATGCCATGGCAGGAGTGTCCTTCCAGTCCATTTCCTGCTTTTTAAAATTTTAATAGCAAAAGCAAAGTATTTATTCAAGAAAAAGATCAAGAGTGTAAAAGAAGTTTTAAATCCTATAGCCAAAGCTGTTTTCAGATTTGTGATGTATCCTAGAAACTGCAGCATGTGTATTAAATCTATACCTGTATATTATAGTAATTTTTAGAGCAGATTTCCACTGCAGAGCTGATGTCAGCCCCTATTTTCATTTAGATGTTTCTTGTGAGCTGCTTTTCAGACTGCATCTTTCTCATCCAGACATCACAATGAATTTCCTTAGGCTTTATGTTCCCTGTGAAGACAGGTGCTTGTAAATCAAGGAGACAGCAGTTCATTGCTTATGTGAATTGTCAATATGTGCAAAAAGCAAGAGCTGCTTGTTCATTTAGATGTGCCACTTGGGGACATGGTTTAGTGGTGGACTTGGCAGTGCTGGGTTAACAGTTGGACTTGGTGATCTTACAGGTCTTTTCAACCTAAATGATTCTATGACTGTAACAAGTCTAATTCTGTTATTGACCATTAGACAATTTTTATAAATAAATTTTTAAAACAACTTTGGATTATCTTAGAGCACAGAACATTATTTTAAAGTGGAACATGTGATTAACTATTGTAGTGCACAGAACTAGTAAGTCTTCTGACTTTTTTTAATAATCATTGTGTCCAAAATAGACTGATAAGCTTGGCCTCAAAGGATTAGTACAAGAAAGAGTCTTATAATCTCATTTAGTTTCCCCATTCTTATCAGACTGATCCTTTTCCTGAGTCATTCTGTATTTCCTTTTCCAGGATGCTTTGTAGTCAGAATCTTCAGATGTTAGTTGAATCAGTGTCAGATTTCCCAAAATAGAGACTTTAACCTGTGCAAGCTATACATTGCTTTTTGACGTTCTGATTTATATTTACCATGTGGTAATCTTATGTTATTTCACTTAGAGCACTTCAGTTTTTATATAGTAGCTGGAATTATTTGTATGTAAGAGTTCCTGACTGTTGCTTTGCCTTATTTTAGCATGTGAACTTTCCACAGGGGGCTGCTTTGCATGTAGGAAGAACTGATTTTAATTTGGCATATAGTGGATACAAACACAGCCTGAGATTTCACAGGAGCTGTGCCCTCTTGTGTTCACTTGGAAAAGCAACCAAAGTATAAGAAAATAAAGCAAACCTACTGAAATGTTACTGAGTTGAGTTCACATGTCACATGTCATCCATCCCCTGTCTCAGATCCCTGCAAAAATCTCAAGCTATGAAAACCCTGCATTGAGGATTCCAGAATTTGGTGATTTCTCCTCTTCCCAGTCATGGGTAGTACAAGTTAGATCACTGTAATGTCATTTCAAATGAAAAGAGGGCAAATTGTAAGAGCAGAAAAGGCTAGAGTGCAAAAAGAGTGAATATCTGCAAATTCATAATTAGCTCAATTTCCTGTCCCCCCAAAAAGTAGCATTCAGTGGTAGAACTTTTGTAAATTAAACCTTCCCAATCATCATGTTCTGTCAGTCTCTTGGAAGGTGACTTGGCATGCTTTGTGCTTGGGTAGTGAAACTATTTGATGAATTAAAGCCTTGTGTTAGTTAAATCCGTATCGTATTGTAAGCTAAAAAACATGGACATAACCCCAAAATGCAGTGAATTGTGAGTTCAGCTTGTTTTCAGTAGGGTTGTAGGTGTTTGCTGTGGGAGAAGACCCAGGTTTTGTGAAATGGCAAGAGTATTACAAACGTTGGGTTGACAAGGACATGAATTCTACAAGTCCCAATGCCCCTAATACGTATACTTTACGCTGGGTCTGCAAGAAGGTGGTGTAATAAAAAATGCATCACAAACATGTCTTCCCTATTGTATTTTCCCTTAGTCATTCCCTATCCAAGTTTCCTCTTCCCAATCCCTTAGTGTTTCTTTCCCGCCATTTCTCCCCATTGGTTGAAGTTCTGTATCCTCATTGGTTCTTATCCCTGTTCTCTGATTGGTTGTTATCCTTGTTCTATCATTGGTCGTTGTACTGTCCCACCCCTTTACCCTATTGGTCCATTTTCGATCCCTTATTTGCATGTCCCTTGACCAATAGGAAGCCTCATACCGCCCACCCTTCCAGAACCTTCCCTGCCTGAGATTATATAAACGAGGTGCTCAAACAAACTTTGCCTCTTCTGCCGCTGAACCTCCTGGTCTCCGGCCATCCTTCCTTCGTAGCACACTGGGGGCTCAGGTGGGCTGGGCACAGAGGGAGCCTTTCCCAGCCCTGGGGAGAAACCCTCAGAGTGATTCCATCCACCGAGATGTCCAGCTTGTCTCCATTAGGCTAAAATCTGCAATGTAATAGCTGTAACTACATTGTTTTCGTGTTTGCCAAAATCCTGGTTTAGTTTATCCATGGCTGCAGTGAAATACACTTATATATGGACTTTTCCAATTCATTTTAAAATACTTACTTTATATTGATGTGTCGACTGTGCCCTTCCTTCATGGTTTTTATGTTTATGTCCTGTAGAGAACTACAACATATGTAGGCCATGTCTTACCTTGACCTCTTCTTTTGCATGGAAAATAACTGTGGTTTGCATGAATCGTTTTGTCATTTGCATTTCATCCTCTGATGATTCGTTTTTGAAACTACTGTTGTGTTTTGTGAGCATGAAGATTTTAACTTGTAATTTTTTTGGGAGCAGTATGATTACAGCAGGGAGCTTTTGTGGACATTGCTAAATATCAGTGTAATTGTACCTTTATATGTAATACTTCTAACACCTCAGTAAGGACCTGTTTATGGCAGATCAGTTGTTGCTTCCTGGTTTGTGGTGCTGTGGGAGGGAATAGAAACAGGGTTTGCTTCAACTGGAGTGGCTCAAACATGAATTTGGGTATCATTAAAAATCAGAAACAGCCAATTTGGCGAGGTCTTTGTGAACATTCTGCCAAGTCTAATCTGAGTTTCTTGTCAGTCTGACTAATTTTAGAGGCTTTCTTTTGCAGGAAATTACATTGTATGCTTGCCTTGTAGGGTCTCGGACACAGACAGAGAATGTGTGTATGAAATGAGGTAATTTTCTGGCTTGGAATGGATATTGTTTTGTATCTTATGTTGGTACTCTGTTAAAAACTGAGATGTACATTTTATGAAGAACAGATAAATTTTGAAGTCTGAGTGAATAATCAAATACTATGGAGAATAAGATTTTACTTTAAGGAAGAGAGAGGCTTCTTGAAGTAAACATCTAGGACTTTTGGATGCTTTTACAAAAAGTAGAATATTTATATATACTTATAAGATTTAAAATTCAGGTCCAGATTGAAAAATGTGTATATTTGAGCAGTGTTCATATGAAAACACTTTCCCATTTGGAGAATAAGTGATGTATCGAAGTGTAAAAATCCTTATTCAAGAATAAAAATAGAAACCCAAATGGGATAACACTGATAATTCACTTCACTAATGATAGCAAGACAAATTAAATAGCTGCAGCAAGAGTTTTTAATGTGGTGCCCCTTTTCCCTTATCTTGGGTCATGTAACACATGTAGTCAGGTCAAAACAAAGTTGTTTGTCTCCTGTTTATTTATTTTAATTGTGGCACAGTTTTGTTGTATCTTATTAAAGTGTGAGTCCATCTCTGAGAAAGTCAAATCCTTACAGAGGATACTTGTAGACCAAATCCTTACAGAGGATACTTACAGATCACACCTGATGAAACAAAATCACCAGAATCCCCAACTAACTTGATGTCATTGGTGAAAACACCCACTGTGACTTAATGTTAGGGATATGCTGAGGATAAATAATTTATGATCTTTGCTTTTGTAACTGAAAGGGAAAGATCGTTTGAAGTGTTTATTTCCTACCAAAGCCTGAAAACATTAAGGTTTTGGAAATGTGAGTGACATGTAAGCTTTTGTAAGAGAGTTTGACATTGGTTAAGCTCTGTGCATAACCAATGGAGAGAAATTAAGCAATGTGCTAAGGACCAGTCTGGGCTGTCTGTTTCTATCACCAGTTTATATTATTGTTTTGTGGCACATTGCCTTGAAGAGTGAGATGATGAAAACCCTCAGTTCAGCATGGCAAGTATTTGTGTGACCTGTCCATAAGCTGTAACTCACCTAAGAGTTCAGAACATCCCACCAGCTCACAATGTGGGGGGACACCCCCTTCTAAAATTCTCAGGAACAAGTTTTCCAGGAGAGAAAGAATGGTTCACATAGGTATATGTTTGTGTCTACTCTTTCCAAAGCTCAGCATTTTCTGTGGAGGCATAGGCTTACTGATAAAGAAAGAGTTGTAGTTCACTGCAGTTTTTTTTCTTGAGTCAGCTTGGTCTTTGTTTGTCTGACTGTGCCAGACCCAGTGTGGCCACATCCCAGGGTGCCCCTTCCTGCCTGGCCTGCTCTCATCTTCCTCCCCTCGGCTGCTGTTCTCATTCTCTTGCTCGAGCTGTCCAAGTCCTGCACCTGAACAACAGATGTCTGTGGTACCTGCCAGAATGAATGGTGAGATTTTCATTGTTATTGCCAAGATGGTTCTGCCTGAGATTGTTAAAGTTTCTTTATGTAAAGGTGATGAATTGCTGTCAACAGGAGTACAGAGAAAGATGGGATAGGAGTGCCACATGGTATCAGTGTGGAATTGGGGCACTTAGAAAAAACCTGCAATTTCCTGTCTGAGTCTGCTTTTTGCCTCTTCAGCTGTTTCAAGGCATGTTGGCTTTCCTAAAGTATCCAACATTATCTCTGAGTTACCCACATGTGGTAAAAGTGATCTTGCAACGCTTTGCTGTGATCTTCCTGATCCTGTCAATTGTGTGCTCTGTAGTTGGGTGAGTATCTAAAACTTCTGCATTTGATGCTCAAAGGCCAAAAATGTTGATTGTGAGCCCCAGAATTGGTGTTCAGCTCCTGTGCTTCTGACAGATGGCTGTTAGTCTGTAAAATGAAAATCACTGGCTCTGTGGGCAGATAATATTGTCAAGGCCATACTCTGTGACTTGAAATGTCACGTTGCAGGACCTTGAGAAAGGATACATTGAGAATGTGAGTTGAAGAATGCCCTTCTGTAGTGCAGATTTTCATGGGCAGAGTTTTTATCAAGTTTAGGAAGAATTGAAATGAGTCCTTTGCTACCTGCAAAAAAATTTTTGAAAAATACTTTTTGTTTGCCTCTGGATTGTATTTAATTAATTTAAGTACTACTGAGTATTTTTAAAGCAGCGTGAAAAGAAATAGAGTCTTCCTTATGGAATATGACCAAAGATATGGGAAAACACTTTGGTAGTTTGAGGCTGAACTTAGTGACCCGGGAGTCTATATATCCTTTAACAATGTGTATGCTTTGTGCATATAGATCACTGTAGAACTGATACTCAAGGTTGTTATATGGTTTCAACAGAAACCCCAAGGGCCCATTTAATCTCTATGCTCTGAAATAACTTGTTCTGTGCTCTAGAACTAAGGGTTAGTTTGTTTGCTTTTTGTTTTGTAGGGAGAATATTATATAGTAAACTATTTTCATTTTAGTTTTGAGGCTTTCTTGGTATTGTGACATATTCTCAATCTGTTTGGAGTTCTTGGTCCATCTCAGCATAAATGTAGCACACTGAAGGAGCTACACAAGTAGCATATTCTCCTTCTGTAATTTCTGACTCAGTATTAATTATTATTGGCTTTCCTTGGCAGTGGCACAGACATGATCCCTTAGAGTAAACAGAAAAGGGCACAAAAAGAAGATTAGGTGGGATGATATTCCTCTTTTTGGTGCCCTCTGAAAATGTGTAAATGCCTGTGGGTTTTAAAGAATGAAACTATGATGCTGTAAATCCCAGCACAAGTGCTGCTGTATTCCAGTTATATCTAGACTGCATACACCATTTGATTTTTTAACTTCTGCAGACACTAGAATTGCACACTTCTGTGTGTCCCAACCTGCCCTCTATTCACTAAGTCTGGGGCATTTAGGACTGACTGGATCTCAAGTAAGTGGTTGGGTGGTCAGGCTCTTCACAACATACAGGGTTTGACACCTCTGTTTTTTGAAGGGAGATGGAAAACAACTTCTTATATCAAGCACACCAGCTGGAGCCAGTGCCCTAAAAATAGGAGACCCAACCTGAGTTTCTTCTGGAGCTTGGCACTAATGTGAGGTCTAGATCTGGCTGTTGAGTCCAAGTCTTTGCAAGGTTAGTGCTTTAGTCCCTAACTTTTAAACACCTCTTTTATGGGATCTAGTTGTAATTCTGCTCTGAGTGTGCTACTGATTTATCTTCTTTTCATGTATAAGTCTGTAAGAAATCAAAGTGTGTACATTGGTGTTAGCAGCAGCTTTCTTTTTGCCTGCATACCCAGATTTGATTTATAATCTTGATGTTGTCAGCATCTGACTCTAATTAACTGGATAAATGAAGCTGAGATCTTGACTGAATTAGCAGTTGAAGAATGCATCTTACCAGAAGCAGATGGAGTGAAAAAACAGTGTATTTAGTTTATGGCCATTCCCTTGGTTTATGGCCATTTCCTATTTTTAAGGGAAAAAGTTCTGCCAAATCAATTCTTGTCAAATGCTAATTAAATTATAGTAATGATTAATCCTGATGTAAACACATTATTTCAATGTTTCAGAGAGTTAAAAAGTTTAAAGACTTAAGAGACTTTGTGAATACATACTTAATCTGGAGTGCATTTGGGAGAGAGAAAATGCCAATTAGATAATTCAGTGACAGTTTATACAGTTTAATTTATCCTTTGTAAATAATGTTTGTTGTCATTAGCCTCTGTTGTAGATAGAACTCAGCTAAATCTTCTTGTCAGTAAAAAAATTCCTTATAGTGACATTTATCCTGTCCTCTTTAACATCTTTCTTTTCTTTTCTTACTAGAAATCTTACAGTTTTGCAAAACAAAGCAAGTGTTGGCATTTCTAGGTTGTGGAAAAAGAAAGATACTCCCTAGGGTCCCTTAACAGGCTAGAATAAAACCTCTGTTTGCTGGTTAGCTCCATATGGTGCCTTAAATGCAGTTGAAGGAATATCCTTTCGTGGCACTTTCTCCTGCCTGTGTTAAGGATGTGGGCAAGCAGCAGTATTGGTTACATTACCTTGTGTCTAGTCTGATTCTTGACCTCGATAAGAATCTGAACAATGAAAGGGAAAAACTGTGAAAATTCATCATGTGAAAATACTACATTGTTAATATAAAAAAGGAAAGAAATTGCAAGCCTTGCTTTCAGACTGTTTTATCTGCTGCAGGGAGGGATCAGTGATCCCTTACTCAGTATTGGTGAAAAGATTTCCTTGAAGAGGTAACATGTCTTGGTGAGGAGTTGTTAACACTGTTACTGAGCTGCATGACTTGTTTTTTTTCCAGCCAGACGCTCTGGTCACCAGTCAGTGCTCCTCAGGAATGTGTTTGGAGGCAGCCTTTGGGGAAAGCTGCATTCGGGTTCCAGATTGATGAGGTAAAGCAACAGACCTTAGCATTTCCTTAGTCCATCACAATGGCGCCTGCAACACCTCAGTTCACCACTGTGCTGGCAGATGTATAAAACAAAGTTGGAGGTTAATTTATTGGTAGTGGAGAAAAGAGATCTCTGCTCCTTCATCTGCAGTATTCTATGAATTATAGGTTTATGCAAGGTGAAATGCTGAATTTTTCTATGCACCATAATTTACGATGCATTTGCTACTAACAGACAAGCAAGATTTGCCAATTTTCATTCATAGACATTCTATATACAAGCTGGAAATAAGTATTTTTTGGCTTTTGTTGGAAGCTTCATATTTGTCTGGAAATGAAATGTAAGATAATGTTCTACAGCACAAGGATCTGGAGCCATTTGAAAAATAAAAAAGGTTTATCTTTCTTGTCATGATAAAGAAATAGTTTGACATTAAAAGCAGAATTGTTTCTCATAAGAAAACAAAAAAAATCCTTGCAGTAGGCTATTGCCTCTGCCATAATGTGGAGACAAATCGTGTGTGTGTGGAAGTGACAGCTAGTGCAGAGAACATAACAGTATCCCCTTATGCCTGTGCATCAATTACACGGGGCAAAACACTGTGTCACTGAGGGAGCGTTCTGTGGTGGCCACCAGTGTTTTCCTAGGTGAAAGGGTAATTATTTCGCTGTTAGTTCTTAATTTATTAATAGTCAGCACCAAATGTTAGGGTAAAGGATTATTCCAAACACAGTGACAGATCAGCTGTGTGGAAGATGTAGTGATTTTGCCGCTGATAAGAAAAGCTATTTGTGTAAAGATAAAGGTCAGTTTGGAATCTGAATGCTGTTGAGTGACATTTAGGAAAAAAATGAAAAGTGAAATGAAACTCTGTACTGGTATAACCTGGTACAAGAGGTAAGTGTAATTTTGGGTTGCCATTCCAGACAACCATTTTGTTCATAATAGTATAAGAAAAGAAACAGTTGAGAGCCTGATACCGTTTACATATAAATAAAAAAAGTCACACTTTGAGAACTTGGGTTGGATCTTGAAAGTCCTCAGACAAAAGCAGATTTTAGTAAAGAAGATACATTCAATCCTTTACTGTGTTTGCACTGTTCCTGTTTCTCCAGAAAAAGTGTGATCAACTTTATTTGTTGTTTGGGTATCTTTTTTTTAGTAAGTGTTGACTTAAAATGTGAAATGGCAGACATTTTGCTTTAAAAACCAGCAATACAAACCCCAGTATTTTTGTGACTGGAATTCCTTGGGCCTGTACTGATTTCCTTAGCTTGCTATGGATGTTGGATGTTCTATAATGGGTCATGTATTTCCATCAGGTTTTTAAAAAGGGGCCTTTTTGGGGAGGGACAGTGTCCTGATTTTAGCTGGGGTAGAGTTAATTTCCTCCTCAGTGGCTGGTGTGGGGCTGTGCTTTGGATTTGTGCTGAGCACAGGGTTGATAATGCAAAGCTGGTTTTGTTACTGCTGGGCAGGGCTTGCACAGAGCCAAGGCCTTTGCTGCTGAGGGTGTGTGGGAGCTTGGGAGGAGACACAGCAGGCACAGGTGACCCAAAGTGACCAAAGGGGTGTTCCAGACCATGTGACATCATGCTCAGTATATAAAGTGGGGGAAGAAAGGAAGGAAGAAGGGATGTTTGGATGGTGTTTGTCTTCCCAGAAAACATGTGATGGGGCCCTGCTCTCCTGGAGAGGGCTGAATATGTGCCTTGCCCATGGAAAGCAGTGAATTACTTGTTCTACTTTGTTTATGTGCATGGTTTTTGCTTTCCCTATTAAACTCTCTTTATCTGAACCTTGAAGTTTTCAAGCTTTTACCCCTCCCTTTCCCTCCCCAGTCCTGTTGGTGGCTGAGTGGTGCTTATTTGCTGGGGTTAAACCACAACAGGTGGAGAGACTCAAAATACATATTTGTCTTTGGTATAGTATGTCTGAAAAAACAGATGAACCACTTTATCGAGACAATACACCTGAAAAAGTTACTGGGAAACCAAATGCTTTTAATGTGGTGCTAAATTTACAGTTATCTGTGTAAAGCACACAAGAGTGTATTACAGCTTGTCTACAAACACAGCAGGTTCATTGTGTTCTTGCAGGGGGGACATTTAAAAGCCAGGATTACTCCTGAAGTCACTTCCCATTAGCCTACTCTCATTTGAAGCAGGAGTGTTCCATTAATGGATCTTAGGGAGAAATCTGTTATACGAGCTGGCTTTGACTTTGCAGGTAAAAAAAAAATCTGAAAAATTCATTTTGCATTTAGCCAAATGTCTGTCTCTTTATTTGTGGATTCCTTGCATGCTGGAGAGCTGTATGCAATATGGCATTCACACCTTGCATGTGCAGAGCACACAGCTCCTTAAACTCCTTTGTGCATGTAGGAACAGCAAGGTTGGTGGGGTTTTAAATGTTGGGGTTTTTTAATATGAAATGTTTTTGAACTGCAATGTCTATAAAATTGACTGAATGGAATACAGAGAGAATTCCTTGCCTGTTTTGCTTCCTGGGCTCAGTTTATGTTTTCATAGGGAGTAACTTGGGTAAGACTGAACTTCCAAATAAACAAATAATAAACAAAGTTTTCCAAAAATCTAAGCTTGAAGGGACAGTTTCATGCTTGGAGTAAAGTTATTCACTAGTTTTTTCACCTGAAGAATGTTTCAATTTGCTCTTGGTGGGTTTTTTGTCTTCTGAGATTTGTGTCCATAAGCTAAAATCACAACCCTTGCTGGTAGCTGGCAAAATGGAATTTATTTACCATGGTGACAAAAGCAAACTTCTCAGTTTTTCTTGAGATATTTGTCTTTATTGCGTGGAGTGACTTCAGGCAACTTGTCTTCACATACTATGGGGGTTTTTTTTTTGTTTAGTGACAGATTTATAATAATAAAGGAGAAAGCCTGTGTGTGAGACAGTGGGAGAGGAAATGAAAGATATATAGAAATATATTATTTGATTTCAAAACCGTGGAATTACTTCCTTATCTATTGAGGAATGTAATGAAATGCATTAAGAAGCTGTTGCCCATCCCTGTCTCCTCAAGGCCTGTGGAAGAGAATTGAAGGGGTTTTGCCCCCTTGTAAACACTCGGAGATGATTGCCAGGGCAGGGGGGGTTCGTTCCACACAGACACCACGGGATAATGGGGCAAGGGGACAGGTCAGAGGAGACAGGACTGGCTGCCTGGGAGGAAGGCAGCACAGAACCAGGAATCCACAGTTCAGTAGGTGCAACTGAAGCACTCTTCAAGTCACTTCTGTTCCATGGATTCAGTGGCTTTGCTTACAATAGCTCTGCAAAACAGGCCTTCTTAGGAAACAGGGATTGAATTTTAAGCATGATTTTTAGATGTCCTATGTTTCTTGATTTTGAAGAGTTTTATTGTAAAACATCCAAATTCTGTGTTGTAGTATAGGAAATTTTTTTTTGTTAAGTTCCATTCTGCAGAAGTCAAATGGACTGAAAAAAGGTCAATTGTTTGAGGTACTGTCTTTTTTGCTACAGACTAATTTTTATTCTCTTTTTGTCTCCAATGCTTCCTTTGTATAAAATTTTTACAGTGTTATGTTGTTTAAGGTTGTTTTTAATTGCATTATTTTAATTCCAAAATGTCTAGTAAGTGCTCAGCATGTCTCAGTGCTCAAGGTTTGGTCGTACTTAGCCATTTTCTGACTGCCAATGAAAACACCGCAGGGGGTTGGCAACGCTATTGACAATGCCTTTTGCAGTGTTTGAGCACAGTAATAATAAACTGGGCATTGCCCTTCATTCTGCCTGATTGGAAAAATCACCTGTGAATTTACATGAAACAACAAACCAGCTGCTGTCAGATTGGAGCTCAATCCACAGCCTCACCTACCTGAAATGCTGCTGGTGTTTCTAAAACAGGTGGGTAAACATAATGTAGGTGAGAGTTTGAGAGGGTAAAGGAAATACATATGCTGCAAATGATGAGACAATTAAATAACTTTCTGTTGCAGTTATTCTAACTGATTTTGTGGAAAAAAGAGTATTTAACTTGTGTTTTGTTTCACTTAATGCAGTTAAAGAGAAAATAATGGCAGCCTGATACCATGTGGCCAGTAAATACAGGTCACCTTGATAGCTGCTAGGATAAATAATTCCAAACAAAAGCACAGCCGAGGGAGGGTAAATTTGGAATTCTGCAATTAGGTGCTCTAAGTGCTGGAAATAATAATAATAATTCATTTATTATGCAAGGCTTATGTACATTAATGCATTTCAGGCATTCCACAGAAGGGACGCTGCCTTCCAAACAGCCCTCACTGTGAGCGAACAGCTTGGCCTTCACTGATGTTTCACTTGGGTGCAGCTGAGAGGGTCTTGAGGAGTACTGGTGAAATGTGCCTGACCAGGAAGGCTCCCTGTAGCAGTTGGTTCTTCATTTACTGTCATAAGTCAACTGCATGAACTTTTAGTGGTCAGAAATTACTTTTATTAGGCTGAAAACAAATGTCAAACTGGTCACAAAGGCTTGTTTTAAAACCTTGCACTCCACAAGAAGTTTTGTTTTGAATCCAACAAGAGCAGTTTCTTTGAAGGCTGTTGTTTGATCATAGTGTGAATTTGTGATCATAACACTATATTCCCATGGAACAAAAAAAAGAGAGAGTGTTCCCACAGGGTGAGTTATAATGCTTGAAAAAATATTCCTTGCAGGTAAGCAGAAATCATTCAGGTTGTTTCAAGTGAGTGAAAAGAATAACAGAAACCTGTACAAACACTACAAATGAACAGCCATTATTCTGATCACTCAGCCTGGTGCTTTTGCTCTTTGGAAATTATTTGAAGTGCATCAATGAGCATAAATAAACCATATTTTAATTGGAATTTCAAGTATCAGCCTAGTGACATGTGTCAGGGGTGCTGTATTGCTAATGCTTGTAGCACCAAGGTATGTTTAAAGAGTGAGAAGTTCAGTTCTTGACGAGGGTCCTGCCATAGATGCTTGGATTTTTAAATACCAGTGGGAGCCTTGTGTTCAAATGACTTGACCTGTGTCACTTGGAACAGTCGTTTTTGATTAATAAATCTTCATGGAGTCTGTAATTCCTCCTTGAGCTATAGCAACTCGATTTGGAAGAAAAAAGTCTTTCTGAAAGAAATATTTCTGGTGATGAAGAGTCCTGGGTATGTTGTTGCAATAATTAATCACTGCTGCTGTTATTTAGTCAGAGTTTTCCTCGCTTTGGCTTTCAGAGACTGTATCTGATTAGGTCTTGTGTTTCTGACTTAAAGATCATTTCTTACTAGAAGCCTTTTCCCTGTGCAAATATCTGCTGGTCTCTGATGAATTCCTCTCTGCTGGTTGAAAAAGCACATTGATTAGAGCCTTTTCAGGCTTATGGGCAGAAGTCATCTTTCCCACAGTGGATGAGTTCTTGGGAGTTTCTTCTTGACTTCTTGAAATGTAGGAATAAGTGTTCAGGCAGCACTGTACAGGGTGTGGTTTCATTGCTTTGCATTGATTCACTCTCACCACTGTGTCTCCTCAGGAGTTCTGCTATTCATATATAATAAGGTTTGGCTCTAGGAATTTATTTTCTGGATTTCACTAATCATTACTCCAAATGATGTAATTAGCCATGGTTTTTAGGCTGAGATTGCCATCTTGAAATTGATCTGCATCTTTTGTTCTTAGGTATTAACTTGTATTTGGTAATATTAGAATTCAAGTGGATTAGCTGACTTGTGTAACTGATAGGGCCCAATTCAATGACTTCTATTACAGAGAGTTTGTTACCAGTGTTATTGCCTCTATCCATTTTTTTTTCCTAGTCATTGATAAAAACAGTAACACTGGCCCAAAATCTCTGAGACATAAATGGTTCTACACTAGCATATTTTGGTGTGATCTCTCTTCACTGATTTTCAGTTTTTGTGGTGAGCCTCATTAATTTTTGCATAATGACAAACGTCATTATAGGAATGCCATGCTTTAAAGAAAATATCACGTGGTCATATCTGTTACAGACCATGGTCAGTTACCTTATCAGTTGGTTTTGTAATTTATATATATATTTTAGAAATATTTTCAAGCTCTACTTTCATGACTGTGTCTTTTATTGTTAATTATCCTGCTATCCTCTAGTTCTCTTTGCATAGACTGTCTTGTCATGATTTAGCTCTGCATTGATGTTAATCTAACTAAACTGTAGTTAATTGGGTCATCTACTGCTCTCCTTTTTAAGGTTCATGTGTTGCCTACTGAGTGGTGGTACAGAAAGCATTTCCTCTTCATGGTAAGGGAGTAGTATTTAATTTCTTTCCAGTACATCTGTTCTGTGTATAAATTATTTTAATGCTTAGAGTGCCAAAACCTGAGATAATTTGACCCATCTTTTGGAAAGTAGTTTTTGTATTTCTTAATATATTTGTAAAGAATTTGCAGTTGTTTCTCAACAGCTGTTTCAAACAAAGCTTGAGATGTTCTGTGTATGATTATTGGAACCTAAGGGTTGGAAAACAAAACGAGAACAAGGAAATGTAAAACCAAACAGGAGCTGCAGGATTGAGACAACCAAGGCTTTGTCTAAGTTAGCAGATGTGGTGGTGTGGTATAAATGTGTCTATAAAACACATCTCCAGGTTACAGCAGTGGGTGCTGAGGGCCTGATGTCCATGCAATACATGGGTTTAGGTGTTCAGAACAAGCTCTGTCTTGTCCTGCAGATCAGATCTCTGCTGGTATTTGGAGCACAGCTTCAGGTTTTGTTTCATCTCCAAGAAATCCCATTGATATGTTCCAAGGTTGCTCCATGTTGCAAATGCAAGCAGAGTATGTGGCAGGGGTGGCTGCAATTCAGGTCAAAAGCCCTCATGTGATCTTAACTAAATATTAATATAGACACTCTCCAGGCTGGTGTTGTTTGGTCTTCACAGTCTGGGCTGTGGGTCTTGGGTTCTCTGCTGTGTGAAATATGATGGAGTTACCACAGTGATAACGTTGTGTGGTGGTCTCTGGACGCAGGCAGTGACCCCCATTGCATTGGAAGAACAAATTCCTGGAATGTGCCAAATGTCCTCACAGATAGGCTGGAATGGTGCATCCATACAGAAGGAGTCACTCAAAAGTGAGGCACTACTTAATTCTTCTGTTGTATGGTGTGAGAAGCATTGTATTATAAAATATGCCAAGTGGATTTAGATCTCTCTGAATTCTGCATGTTGAAAAGATCTATTTCGTGCTTTACAGTCGATTTCAAATGTGCTGAGAATAAACTTTGGCTCAGAATACCCCTCTGTTAATTCTTTTACTGGATGAGAATAGTTGTGGCATGTTTTGCAGTTCCCTACCAAAACAATTTTTCTTATGGAAGTTGAGGTACATCTTGAATACTTCATGAGCTGATTATTTATTTATGTCAGTTATGGTTTCATTAAAAATGGCACTACCTGCTGGGCAGCATAACTATGCTTTTAACAGTTTTTATCAGGCTGTTAAAATTACACAGATGATGAATATTTCAAGTAGTGAGAGAGAGCAAACATTTAACAAACCACATTTGTTCGAGAGCCTTATGCTACCCAAAATGGCAATGCCTGTTAATTTGTGTAAATAACCAAAATTGCATATTAAGAAAGGGAACCCAAGGTTGCCCAAAGCAATGTCAGCAAGTCAGAAAGGAGACTCTTTTAAAGCAGCAAATCTGTGTCAAGAGATTATTTCATTATAGCAAAACGAATGTTTTCAAAGCAGCAGATCTAACCAGAGGCAAAACTAAATGTCTTAATTATGTTAAAATTATTATTTTCCCCACCCCAATCAATAATGTGATTAGTGTTGCAGGGTTCTAGTTATGGATAGTCAGCTTTGTTATTCATTGTATATACTTAGATCTGTGAGTATTGGTTATAATTACAGCATGAATTTTTGTTCATGAATTTGCTTTGTGTAGTTTTAAGGATTTCCACTTGGTGGAGCTTTATGATTGAATTTTATATATTAAAAATTCTAAGTATTTGTGACTCAGACTTAATAACTCCTCCACTGTAATGAAACAAAATAAATTTGAGAAAATGAAATGAAGAGTAAATTTCAGGTGCTCAGCATTCCCTTTCACTTAATTCTTTGATCAAGCAATGATGTTTTTTACAAAGTGTCATTATATTACTTGAAAATTCCTTAATGTGATTAATTTTAACAATTAGAAAACAAGGTGGCTTAATAGCTCTAATAGGTACTGAAATGTGTATTCTGTTCACAAATTTAATATTATTGCTCTGTGAATATGTGCATAGGCACAAGTTAAACTTGTGGAACAGTGGTGTAAAGTTTATCTTTTATTATTATTGTATAGAATTTTATTAAATTCTGAAGGATCCTCAAAATTTTTAGAAATTACTTTGTCAGAATAAAATGCCTGAAAAGATGGAAGATTTTTCACAATTTGTAAGATTTCTGTCCTTGGGGAGACTCAAGACTAGACCGGACAAGACCACGAGTAACCTCATTAAAATTGGAATTAGCACCACTTCTAGCAGAGGACTGGACTGTGTGTATCTTCTTGATATCCCATCCCTTGCAACTTAAATTATTCTGTCATTCTGTAAAGCAAATTTTTAGCTGTGGATTGTGATGAGAGACACATACCCACTAACTTGAAGGCCTCAGTGTTTTGTTTGATAGATTTGTAAAGTGGAAGATTTTGGAACAAGTAACATTTTGATAGTGTTGTGGCAGAATGGGTAATTTAGTATTTAAATGAGCAGGGGGCTGTGTCTTGGGAGCAATTAATACACAGTATATGATAGAATTGCTTTACCTATCACCAAAATATATCTGCATGAAATGTAGCAACATTTCAACAGTCATAGCTGGTAATGAACAGGGTCTTCCATGTATTTTTGCAGCCTACATGAGTATTGCTGGGGGAGATTCCAGTTCCCCCTTATGTATATTACAGATAATTTAAGGAGAATGTTACTGCTCACATCTTTCCATCCCAGGCTTTCCATCAATTTTTCTCATTTTCTGAGAGATTCTTCCGTTCAGTCTTGTCTCTCATTCCCCAGACATCGGAATTGTTACCTTGATTTCTCTGAAATTAACATTATTTTTTTCAGATAGTTTTTAATCTTATTTTGAGTATTTGGCATATAAATAAAAATTTTACTTTTTTTCATTGTGACTAACCAGTAAAATGAAAAAGAAAAATGTAATGCTCTGTAATGCCCTAGTTATAGATCTAATTCTCTTTCTTTTCCTTTGCCCTGTTTATCTCTATTAAGGTGGTCAAAAGTTTGATATATACATCCAAGAATTTAATTTAAAACCCCTGAACAAACAACCAAAACCATCTTCCCCCAAGCAAACACACTCCCAAAAAGACCCAGGCCCCCCAAAACCAAACAGTAACAAACCAATCTGGGTTGGTTTGGTCTTAATCTATAAAAGAATTGCTATTCCTGAATATTCTTGACTTTAAAACCTGATATATTGGAAAGAGGGAGAATTATAAAAAATTAATTAATGCTTTAAAAATTAAATCAAGAGATACAAAACATCAGCTAAGAAATGAGAAATCTATGCAGCAGGTAGTGGAGCTCCCCCCTATTTTGAGTGGGTAGGAAAATGTCTTGGCAGGTTGAGAGAGAACCCGAATGTCTGACAGGCATTGTCTGAATGTCACCCAGTGATGGAGCAAACCAAAAAGGAAACCAGGTCATCCTGACTGGGGCTGTGCTTGGTGCCACACAGATGCAGTTTGACTGTCTTTAAAGGAAATCAGTTTGGATCCCTCAGGCAGAGCAGCGATTTCCTGTGCTGGTCTTGCCGTGCTGATTATCCCTGCTGAGGACCATGCACTGCCTGTGCCTTCAGGTGCCCATGGGGGCACAGCAGACCAAACTCTCACACTGCCTTTTCCCCTGCATCAGCTACACTGGGGGAGTGGTTTGGTTTCTTGTTTTTTGGTGGTTTTTTTATATATATTTTTGGATTTATTTTTTTTTGCAATTATTTGGCTGGGGTTTTGTAGGTTTGTGTTTTGATTTTTGGTGTTTTATGTGGATTTTTAAATTTTTATTTATTTATTTTTAAAAATAAGAATGGATTTTAAAAATGTATAAAACGTTCCTCCTAATGAACCTTTAATTTAGTTTTTTACTGCTATCCTGCCTTCCAACTTTACCAGTGTAGGATACAGGAAAAGAAAAAAAGCATAAGTGGAATAGCTGACAACAGGAATCCTGAGGGAAAATATTTAGAGGAATAAATAGCTTTTGAGGCCAAACTTCTGTTTATAAAAATGCATCTACAGGACTGTCGTGTGTGCATTTATGTGGTGTTATGTATTTTTATACCCAAGCATGTAGTTTAAGATACAGTTAAGTAATTTTAATATGTTATAATTAAAAGCCATGGCTAGGGTGACCCATGGAAGAGAGATTGGACTGAAAAGTATTTCTTTCTCCGCTATCCTCATGCCTCTGAACTGCTTTGAAGATACACAAGTCTGACTCTTTTCCAGGCATTGTTAACGTGGCTGAAGTGTGTGCAGTTCTGTTGACTACATGAATAGTGATTGTTTTGTCCTAAATCTCTAATATTTGAGAATTAATTAGAGGCACTAAGTCCTGTTCAAGGGATCAATCCATGTATCATAACAACTAGTTTCCCAATAACTTTTAAAATCTTCAGCTGCTGGCCTGTAGAAGGGAAAAAATAGTGAACTGAGAATAACTAAAGAATGGTGATGTTTGCAGAGAGATGTTTCTTAGCTGTGTTGTTTTTCTTGCTGGTCTTGAACCACTAGTGCTTTTCCTTATGGAAGCAGAGCAGAATCCCCATGTGCTGGAGGTTTATCTTCTGTGATGCCTTAAGGGATGACCCAGCTCATTTTCCCAGTCAGAACAGATGGAAAACAACGTTCAAGCAAATCCTTTATGATCCTTGCAGACCTGAAGCCATGGTCAGAGAAGTAACCACACACAGGTTATGTTTTGAGTATCTACTTTATGCACTGTGAGCAGTCTCTCTTTTCAGTGAAGGTGTCTGGGGAACTACTGTAGTAGCTCCTTCTGGATTTCCTGGCTCCAAATTTGAAACCTGAAACAGCTTCAGACAGCATTACTATAGTCTTTGCCTCTTTATTATTGCTGTGTGTATAAGTTTCAAAAACTACTGCCAGAAACACTATTCCACATCTAGATTCTATTCGAGGTAATACTTAGCATTTAAGTGGGATCTTGGCAGGGAGAGCTAAATAGATGAAATGGACATCCTTACTTCATGCAGGATTTTGTGCCCAGTGCATGATATGTTAAATACAGTACCAGTACACTGATTAACCAAATTTGGTTTGTAATTGCTGAAAAGCTGGTGCAGGAAGAAGCACAGTGGCTTGGTGGTTATACTAGAAGTCTGTGGCAGAAATAAAGCTGAAGCTGGAGCCAAGTTGCATCAGATGATCCGTCTTCCTTCCCAGGACAGCTTCATGAACATGTGTGGGATGAATGGATGAAAAACTCAAAGGAAAAAAACCCCAGATGATATTATAGGTAGGTACATTTGATTTCCTACATCCAGTATTCTTTAGAGTAATGTAGGTGGTGTGCACTGACTCCTTTGGACACACACCTAAGCAGAGCACACACATTTGCTCTGCCAGACTTTCTTGTGTGTGGTGTTCTTGACTGTGCAAAGCAGTATTTATTCCAGTCCCCAAAACTTCCTGGCAGATTGCTGGCTAATGTGATGCTGATAGGTTTGCAAGCATCAGTGGTGGCTGTTCAGGCTCACAGCGAGTTCAAAAGTGAAGTGCCCCGTGCAAGGTGCTCAGCCTGTGAGAACATCAGATCTTTCTGCTGAGATATGCCTGACTTGGGCAGTCATGAGGAAGGGATGCTGTGTGGGAGTGGTTGTATTGCTAGTCTTGAATATTTGAAAATTGTAAGGTTTGGTTTTTTGTTTATTTTTTAACAAAGTCATGAGACTGACCTGAAATTATAAAAATATTCCCACCTCTTTGTGTTGGTGTTTTGAATTTAACTTCTTCCTGCTGTGTGGGCTTTTCTTGTGTGTCTAAGATTCAAAGACGAGCCTTGGTAATTCAAACACCTGTACTGGTTTTGGCTCAGATAGAATTACTTCTCTTCATAGTAGCTGGCATGGGGCTATGTTTTGGATTTGTGTTGGAAACAGGGTTGATAATACTGGAAATTTTTTTGTCACTTCTGAGCAGTCCTTACAAGGAGTCAAGGCCTTTTCTTGCCTCTCACCCCATCCCACCAGTGTGTAGGCTGGGTGTGCACAAGGAGTTGGGAGGGATCATAGCTGGGAGAACTGATCCTAACTGACTCAAGGGATGTTCCACACCATACAACACCATGTTCAGTATAGGCAGTGGGGGGCAGAAAAAGGAAGGGTGGGATTTCTAGTGATGGTGTTTGTCTTCCCAAATCACCATTATGTGTGACGGAGCCCTGCTTTCTCAGGAATGCTTTAACAACTGCTTGCCCCATGGGAAGTGGGCAATTAATTCCTTGTTTTACTTTGTTTGTGTGTGGCTTTTGCTCTGCATATTAAACTGTCTTTGTCTCAGCCCAGGAGTTTCCTCGTTCACTCTTCTGATTCTCTCCCCATCCCACCTGGGGGGGAACAAGTGAGTGACTCTGAGGTTTGGGTGCTGCCTGAAATTCAACCACCACAACACCCTAAGCTCACGAAAATTAAGACACTTGGCCCTTTTTATACCTCCTGCTCCATGACTTATACTACTCCTTTTTCTAGTCCCACCCCCTTTCCCAGTTCCTTTTTTTTTTTTTTTTTTTTTTTTTTTCAATTGCAACTTCTCTGTGAACTTCCTTCTTCAACTACTCTATTTTGTCATCTCCCTAGCCTTGGCAGGCTGCACCTTGCTGTGTCTCTTTTCTGAATGAATCATTGCTGATGTGGTGTAGGGGGGTGTTAGACTACAGCTGTACTTGTGCCCTGCCAGTGCTGCTGCAGTTTCTTGCTCAGCTGGCAGTGAGGTTGGTACCTGCACTGAATGTATTGGTTTCTAAGTATACAAGTGGGCAACTGCTGTGCCAGGACTCCGTCACCTACAATTGCTACCACAAAAATCTACACTACAATACTCCGAGAAATGCTGTGAAACTGGTATTTCCTGCCCATGAACAAAGATATTTCTAAGGAGACAGTGGTTTAGATACTCAGCTATGGGTATACAAGGCAGAACACTGTCGAGCAGTGTAGCTAAAATGGAGTTTGCTGGTTGCAGTGTAACAGCTTTCTCAGTTTAGGATAGATTTCTTTTCACTGAGTATCCTTCTGATTATTTGTCTGCAGCTTGGGTGAGGAATACTGGACACCAGCAGCGTTACGGCCATGAGTGTTAAGCAGTTTCAGTTGCCCAGCCTGTGGTGCAGGTGTAATGCCCTGGTAGCTGGTACAAAGGCAGGAGCTGGGCACTGCATTCCAGCATGGCAGGGCTTTTGGGCAGGAGCTGTACAAGAAGTAACAAAGGTAGTCTGGCAGTATCATAAGCCAGGCTTTAGCCTGCATTTGATAGAGCAGGAGGTGAGATGCAGTGACATAATGGAAGGACAAGGTTTAATCTGGAAAGACAAATCTTACTGCATTGCTTGAGTTAATTCTGCAAAATGCTGCATGTAGTGGGATCACACCTGGAGTAGGTTATTAGGAATGATGTACAAGGGTGAAAGGGGTGAATTACAACTGGGTCCAGGAGCAGAGGTAAGAGCATCCATATCTGTGAGGACTTGTGACAGACCAAGCTCTGGTTTTGGTTAGCTGGTGTGTTGTGCTAACCCCTTTTATCCAGTCTACAGGTGTGCTGTTTGCTTGGCACAGGGGCTAGGTTGGTTATTCACTTATTTTTTTCATTGTAGATGAAGAATTGCTATAGCAACTATGTGGTATGTGATGCAGGTTTTTGGTATTCAAAAGGTCTATTGCTAAACTGTGATGTGAGAACTTAAAAGTCTCTTTGCTCTTCAGATAATGAAGAAAAATTCCTGTAAATGAAGTTATTGCCTTGTTTTTATAGTCTTTTCCTGCACAGTGGTATCTTGATTTTTTTAAAAAATGTTTTAGTTTGTTTCCTGTATAATTCTCTTAGCTTGTTTTACCATTTGTATTGCTCCTAATCAGCCAGTTAAGGAACCAGCCAGAATCTGGGGTTGCTACTGGTGTTCTATTGTCAACTGCAGCCAATGAGCTCCTAAAAATAAAATGGAAAATGTGCAACTGAAGGGTTGGATCAGTTATTAAGAGTTGCAGAAATTCAAAGAAACCATATAATAAATCAGTATTTTTTCATAAAATGCTCTGATATTTTAGATAGCATTTTCTTTCTTGTATTGCAACAGTTTCATGTTTTAACAAAGGCAGAACTTAAGTAAGCAAAAGCAATTTCAGCTAAATCAGCTTTTTCAAACTCAAAAGTGTATTTGAAGGCTTGATACCTTAATAATGTAAGTTACTGGTTCACATATAATCTAAGATTAAAAAACTGAAATACTTCTAACAACTTAACATGAATCTATAGAGGGAGATGTTCTCATGCTAATGATCTGTTAAAACCCTTCTGTGTATATGAGAACTTTGTGGCAAAAAATGTCTATTTATTTTTTCATTCAGCTGTCACTGAGGAGAGAATGCAGGAGACATTACAAACAATTTTAACTGTAATTGCCTTTCCATTGCTGCATCTTGCTTTTTAATGACTCATTCTGAAGTTTGGCTCGCTCGTTTTATGCGAGATCACAAAAAAATGGATCAACTTCTCAAACTTAGAATAAATGGTGAAAGAGGACACAGTGATTGAAACCTGTGCACAGGCCATGGGTCAGAAGGGCTTCCCTGGGCTGATCTCCCAGGAAAGAGGCAAAGCCTGTTGTCTTGGACAGATTTGCAGAAGACATAAGATGGGTGATGATGTAGAGGATGGAGCTGGGCATCAGTGCTGGTGACAGGGAAAGTGGTGTTTGACACCACACTGCCAGGTCAGCATAAATGTTTTTCAATATCCTACGTAGTAGCAACACTTTTGGTAACATTGCTTTGGTATTCAACAAGTTTCAGCTCAAGTCAGTGTTAACCACTGAGTATAAAATGATTGGTCTATGTTTGAAAATTCTAGCTGCAATTAAAGAAAGAAAAAAAAAAAGAGAAATATTGTCTGTAGAAAGCTTCTTCAGTGCTCTGTGTATCTTCAGATCCAGGGACTGCCCCATCCACACAGGTATGTGCAGACAGGAATGCTTTATAAATACTAACAAAGGAAGGATCACCACATCTCTCAGGTCAGGAAGAACTATTACCTGCTTTACAAGTGAGAAAAGTCATAGAAAGACTAGTTTCTAATTTGTGGGAATATAGTCAGTCTGATAGAATTGGGAAATTTTTATATCTGCTCTAGTAAGAGATTGCTCTCTCATTTATGATTTTTTTTCCCCCTTTTTGTTTTTTCATTCTTACTTGTTTCATGCGCATAAAGGACGTTCCAAGACTCTACTGCTATTGCATAGTTATGTTGAATTAAATAGCATATACCATATATATAAAAAAATTTTAAAATGAGTAGATAATTGCATTTTTTAGGTATCAATTTTAGCCCACACATTTAAAAAGAGTAAATTTGAATTCACAGGAGAAACAGTTTTAAGATCTTTTTTTTGTATGCTGGTTGTCTTTTTTTGTTTCAGCTGCAGTTGCTGTGCATTAAATAAGTGAAGAAGTTAAATATTCGATGTATAAAAGGTAGCATTTTTAACACCATGAATGAACTAGTGCTTACCCAGCAGAACTGCAAGACATTTGGAAACATAGGAATTCGAGTTAATGATGTAGAAATTGTTTATATGCACTGCCTGAAAATCATGCTAAATGGCACTGGGCCACTTTTAGCATAGGAATGGAAAGAAAATTAGTTTATTTTACAGATTTGAGGATGTTTTCTAAGTATTTTGTTTACTGTGCTGATTACATATCAGAAAGTATTAGTTAAGAATTAAATATAATAAAAGTCTTTTTCATGCTGTTAATGAAGCATTTTGTTGCGTGCCTGGGGAATACTTCTAAAGGTTCCACTAAGCACTCTGTATAATTTTTTCATTATATTTAGTTTTTCAGTGTTAACTGAGAAGTTTCATAAAGGTAAAGACAAACTAAAACAGATGGTAAAGGAACTGTTGCTGCTCAGATAAATAGAAGTCATATTGTTAATTGTATATTATACATTACTTTTATTTAGAATATTGAATGCATTACCAAAATAAGAATTTAGGATCAAGTGTGACTTTGTGTCCTTGCTAGTTATATTTGTTTCTACTTTCCTTACTCAAGTTTTAGTCAGATGATTCTTAATTTCTGTGGCTTTCAAATTCCAGATATGACCAGTAAAAGTTTTTTCACTGCAGCTTTTTGCAGCTATTTAATGAAATGTAGGTCTGATGTACTGGGAACAGGACAAATTAATTCTTTTTATCAGTGAATAATTTTGTTCTTTTCCTTTCACATGTTTTGGAGAAGTTACAGTAATTTGTCTTTTTAAGCTAATGCAAAATTGTTTATTATGGTATGAAAATGCAGAAATAGAATATGAGCTTTCATTAGAAACTATAATACCTTGAATTGCAAAGCTGCAAAAATATGTATTATTATGTTACTTTATTGATGTGTTCCATGTAATTTAGGTTTCTGTCTTTATACTGCCTGTATTCATTAATCCTATGTAAAGTTGTCCCAGGAACAGTGATCTTCCTGGGACTAGATGTGTGTGTGGAGTGTGGCTGCATCTCTTTAGAAGAGAGGTTTATTGGGATTCGATTTTGGTTTATAATAAATTTAAGGAAGATTTTCTTTCTCCTGTGATGGATTTTTATGAGCTCACACTTTGTTAGTCTGGAATGAAATTAGCTCACAGGGTGGTAGAACTGAAGAATGTTGTATGACTGAGTATTAAAGATGCTCAGATGAGGGAGCTATTGGCCTAGAGACGCACTAGTACTTGAGAAAGCTAAGAAAATATTCTATTTAGAGACTACTCTGCTTATATGTCATTTTCTGTATTTATCTGACCTTTTGCTCGTTCTTTATTACTAGGGCAATTTACATAAAATAGGATCTATGCCATTTAGGAGTTCATGTGCTCCTGCTGCTTATTCTTCCCTTGAAGTTCTAATCCTTTGTGGCATTTCACCCCAAAGCACTTTACAGTAATTGCTAATTGATATAAAAGGATCACTTCATCCACCCCTGACATGTAGCACCTCGGCAGTGAAACTCAGAAGCTGTTTAACAATGAGCAGTAGGACTACATAACATTTTTAGGAAAGGGAAAAAATAGGCCATCACACTGAAAATGGATAGGCTATTTGCATAGTCAGGAATTAGCTGCAATATCCATTTCAGGACTGGGTTAGGACATCGGGGTTAATAATACTGGTCTTCAGAGAGGAGACCCTTGGTCACAAGAAGAGGACAGAGTGGCTGCAGTACATTTTATTCAGAAACCAGCACCTCCAGAAATTTATTGCTCTTGAAATCCAGTATATTTTCACAAAGCTTGTGAATTGGATCAGAGGAGACTTGGAGGAAAGCATTTTTTTTTGCAGGATCACTATCTTGGTATGGTGTGGCTTTCAGGGTTACTTTGGGACTTCTCATTTAAGGCACAGTTTGGCTACCTTGACATGTGAATAGTAACATTGTGCACTGAGTTGAATGCCTGTAATGAAAGTTTATTTTACACAGACTTGGGCTGGGAATGGCAGCCACAAAGGGGAGGAAGCTGCAGGAAAAGCCCTCCAGAAGGCCCTGGAAAGGAAGGTGCTCTTTCCAAAAAGCACCCTTGAAGTAAAGTAATTTTCATGGCTGCACAAGAGGTACAAAGAAGGCGATTTTTAATTTATGAAAATAAGCCATGAAAACAGATAACATAGAACAAGCCTGGCAAGCTGTCAAAAGAACTGCTTGAAAAAGTAGGAGAAAACTGCCACAGCAACTGCAGCAGAGTTAATAACTGAGGTTTGTGTGTATGCTGCTACTTCAAATAAGCAGATAGCTGTCTTTCATGGTGTACCCCCTGGCTCCTCTCGTGGCTCTGTGACAGGTTTGATAGCGCATTTGCCCCAATTGTTGGAGTCAGTATTATTTATGCCTGTATTACCTGTGTACTCCTGAGTGATTTCATTAATTTGCTGTATAACTGTGTAACAGTCAGTGGCACTTAATTTATTTTACTGATTTATGTCTACCATTAAAGAAGAAAGCCTGTACAAAGCTTTGAGTGACATGATGGTAATTAAATTTTAAATAACTATAAATTAAAATATAACTGCAAGTTAAAGTTAACTATCAGTTAAAAATAAACTTCACAAGCCAGCAGTCTTTGCTATTCAGAGAGGTGGTAATTTATCAGCAGACAGCCTGCAGAAGCTGATTGAGTCTCAAATTGTACTTGAAACCTGGCAAACTGAGTGACTTTTGCAGCGTTTAAAGGGTTTCTACTTCTTTGAACTTCACATTCCCTTGGTCTGAAGTTGCCAGAGTCCTAGCCATGTTTGGGATCCCCAGTTCTTCAGGATGAGTCTCTTAGATGTGCTCCCCTAAGTGTAAGAGTGGTAGGCAGTGACAAGAAGAAAGGCTTTCCTTCATTAAATTAATAGATATTTATAATTCAAATCTTAAGCTCTCCCAATAAGTGATTTGTGCAGACTGCTGAGCATTTGTTATACCCACAGTGTTTATAGTGTGGAAAAGCCTTGTCAAAGCAAGGGTCACCCTGTAAGCCATTGCTTTTAAAAGTGAAAATCTTAATGTACGCTTGGCAACAAAATTGTGTGAGACTGCTAGTAAAGCTTTGATTTAGAAATGCTCTTTTCTAAGGAAGTTGAGAGGCTTTAATGTATTTTATAAGGACCTAAGAATAAAGTGAAGGCTCTTTGACGTTTAAATGACATCTGGTTATTAAATTATTAAAATACTTACAAGTTACTTCTAAATTCTTCTATTCCAAATCTAAGAGAGAAACAGTTTCAGAGAAGACATGAAGTCATGAAACAGTGTTCCAAGAAGTTTAGGTGCTGTTGACTGATGATGCTGGTATATTATCAAACCCTCAAGATTTGTACAGCTATGTTGGGTGAAACTGCAGCTTGTTTGATGGAATGAAAGTGTTCAGAGTTGGAGGTGGGGTAATGGTAAATGGAGAATATTGGCATGAGTGCCAACCAATAAAACCTGAGAGTTTTAAGAGTGATTTTTAAGCTTGCTTTGCCCATCTGACCCAGTCACTGTTCAGATTGGTGGAATCCACTGTTTAGTGTTCATCCGATGTTTAGACGGCTTTGTTCTTGCCAAGTAGAGTATTTAATGGTCACCCAGTAAGGACATGTAAATATTTCAAATTGAAAAACTTATGTTTCATGGAATGATAATATCTTTTTATTTTAAGTTTGGGTAAAGTGGTGTAGTGTCTTTTGCAAAGATTAGGTTTTGACATGAAATATTTAGTCAGGTTATTCAGCGTGAAATTAATTTTGAGCAGTGTGAAACAGTTTACCTGATGCTGTATCACTTATAAATAATACAAGACTTGTGCTATTTGCTTTGTTGCAGAAAGGTTTATTCTGTTTTCTAATGGTTTTGGCTTCCCCCCCGCCCCTATTATTTTGTTTTTAAAACAACAGTATTTATGTTGTCAAACTGAGTTTCAGGTTGCTGTTTGGCCAGAAATACCACGGGAAGGCTGTGGAGTCCATCAAGCCTCCAGCCTTCTCAATATCATAAAATGACATTGTCCAAAAGAAAAGAAACAGATCAGAAAGGCAGGGATTGTCTGAAGAGCTTGGTAGTGGCTCTTCCTCCTTTTAGAACATACGAATTTCAGTTTGTCCTGGCACTGAAGATTATCACATGTTGGTGTTTTGAATGTTTACTCAAAATACTGTGGCTGTCTCAATTCCCTCTGAGCAGAGGGATGTTTCTGAATCATAACAACAGCCACTGTTCACTAAGTCTTGACCTGACAGAGAAAAAGCAAGGTTTTTTCCTATTAATGTGGTATAAGTACGGAGAATGGAGATTGGCTGAATGGAGAGCTGAACATGTGTTGCTACAGCAGAGCCTAAGCTGAGGCATATTGATTTGCAATCTGTAATAACCAGGGACTGGCAACTTAGAAATTCATTAGAAGTTCTGCCACTCCTGCAGTATTTCCTCTGTTTGAGCTGTGGTCTTAAATAACTGATGAAGTCCTCGTAAGTGTGAACTGTAAGCAAATAAATTGTGACATATAAAAAAGTTTGTAATAAACACTCATTAGCTTCAGATTTTTTGAATAGTGCTAACTTATGCCCACACATTGTGGGGTCAGTTACTCAACAGAACTCCCAAAAGAAGGTTTTGCTCTGGTGGCCTTTTAGACCTTTTGTTTTTACATTCTCTCCTACATGTATAATACACACCCCATACACATAAGAAGGATGTTTCCTCCCTTCCACTGCGTGACTGACTCACTGAAGTATCTGTGTTTACTTTTCACTTCCAACATCAGTGGCATGTTACAGATATCTCAAAATTTTTAAACTTCAATAAAATTTAGGCTTAGCTGAAGTGCAGTTGGATTTCCAAAATATGAGTTGCACTACCATTGGTTTTAAATTCAGATGCCATGTTCAGGTCCTAAATGTAGGACATTATTTTGCTTGTCATCATGACAACTTTTTCTTAGTTTATGTGTTTAATTTAAGGCCTTCTGGAATCATAACTGCTTGAAGAATCTGCAGGTGGATGAATTAATGAAATTAATACTAGAGAACCATATTTGTCTATCATTAATGTTACATGGGTTTTTTTATGGTTGACACAACAGAACTTAGAAATCTTCCACCACAACTGGGCACTTTATGGTACTACCTTGTCTTCATAAAAGTTGTAAACTAGGACACTTTTGCACAAAATTGTTTCTCAGGACATCTGCTTTCTGAAGTTTCTTCTACAGTTGTTGATCACTTAGCACTGTTGGTATAATTCAGGTATGCAGTAGCAGAAGTCAGGAGTATGTAGTAGTAGAAGTCAGTTTGTGGTGGGGGTTCTGCCCTCAATATATTGGTAGCCTTTGGAAGAGAAAACCCAGTTATGTAAAAATTCCAGAGTGACCTCAAAAGTCAGTAATAGGGAATGTCAGTAACATTGTCAGAATGAGCTCATCCTTACTAAGTGCACTTGAGTTCTGCAAATGGTGATTCATCTCATAGGTGCTGTAATGCCCACTCACTGGACCTCAGTAAAAGTTCTTATTATCTGCTCTAGAAATTAACTGTCAATGACTAGTGCAGAAGCTCCAAGTTATCCACTTCTAATTACAGCCTCTGTGTGGAGCTTTTGGAACATGGGATTGATTTTTTTTTTTTTTTTTTTTTAAAAATTTCTCTTTCCCATCTTTTCGTTTCTCCCTATATTGGTAAGTGTAACCTGAAGTGAATCCAAGTCCAACAACATCTGGGGTCAGCAACATCTGGGAAAAGTCATATTGCTCTTACTGGCTTATTTCCTCACAGTTGTTACGTGGCTGAGGCAGTTAAGGTGATATAATGTTCCCTTCTGAATATATAATTAAATGTCCACTGCTGCTTAGCAGATCTCTAAGTGAGAGAGTTCCAAGTCAGCCTTAGATGCCTTGTTGCTTAAGCATGTCCTCAAAGGACCTTTTTCAGCCTTTTAAGGCTTTTCTTTTGAGCTAGTTTGCATTTGATTTTGGTAGAATTAAGCAGCTGGATTCTGGAACTCCATATAAAGGAATTTCATCCATTTTGCCGTGATTTCTGATCTCTGGAAAGTCCTTTTGACACTGGAAGACACAACTAAAGAATTTCTAACTGATATTTCAAATAATAGTCAACATGTATTTGTCATTTTGTCAAAGCAAGCCCATTGTGTTTGTCAGTTATCGTATTTTAATTGTAGTCAGAAATTAATTCTCTATCTTTGATAGAGTGATGCGAGATCAGCTTGAAGATCCAGTTGCTTTCTTGAACTCCTTTTTTACTAACCTTTCATGGTGTTGATACTTCCCTTCCCTAAGGATAGACAAAGCTTCCTTTTCATGGCAAATTCTTCCATTAGATATTGTGTTTGAATTGATGAATGACCTTAGATTAGCGGTGTTATGTGAGCCTGTGGAAAATATTCCTTAGTTTAGCACTGTTGCCCCAAATGATAACCAAAGAAAAGATGTAGCTGGTGGTGGCAATGATAGGTTTTGGGTTTTGGGTGTTTTTTTTTAATATATAGTAATCCAGTAAACTGATAAGCAGCGATAGCATTTCATTGCTGGACTGAAATTTATCATTAAACTTGGATAAGGTTTTGGTAACAGATGAATGACATTATAATTAACTCAAAATCCTCTGTTGACTTGAAAATTGTAAAAATAAAGAAAAATACTTGAAAAGCCAACAAACACACCCCCACAAAAGCAAACTAGGCAACAAAATATAAACCCCATAACATCATACTGAAAGAAATGGACTTTTCTCATTTATGTGGAAGCTACATTATCAAGTCAACTTGGGATTGATTTGCAAAAAGACACAAGGAAGGATAAGGATGTTATTCATTTGCTTTTACCAAGCACTTTTCCCTTCTTTATTACAATGAAGAGGATAATACCTCCTTGTTATTCTGCATAGCTCATGTAAGGCAAATTTTCCATACTCACAGGAAAAATGCAATGCATGTTAGTGTAAGTTATATGGTTAGACCTTAGGCTTGCATGCTTACTTTATATGGAAGAATCACATTAGCTACATTTTGTTCAATTTTCCAGCATTTGTTCTGTCTTTTTAAAAGTAATCCTACTTTTCCTGTCATTTTGGTGTTTTGAGATTTGCAAAGGAAAACGACTTGGAAAGGGCTATGCACTCCTGAATATAAAAGCACATATAATTTATATTGGGGGAAAAAATAAGGTCATGTGTAAATGTTAAAGGTCTGTGTTTTGGTGTCTTATAAGCAGCTCATGTGGGTTTTAGAGCATATCTGTTATGTAGGTGACTGCTTTTCTGTGCTTGCTTCAATATTTTACATGCATATAACTTCACAGGGGAATATGAATAATGTTATTGTGTGTCTTTAATGGCTGTCAGATGAATTAGTCTTTCAATTAATAACATATCATTGAGAAGGTGAAAATAAATTTAGGCAGATGTAGTTTGATTAACCCTTATACCATTATGAGAATGTGGTAGGTTGTGAAAATTAGTACTGCTATGAAAGTAGGCAGATTTTGGTTCAAGGAATCTGTTAGTCCTGAATATAACGGCATGATTCTCATTTAAAGAATATTGATCTTTGTTTTGTTAAAATTAACTTCCTTTTCAGACACCTGCAGTTGATGTAAAAAACTTCTGACTTTTTCACAAGTGAATCCTTGTGCAATGTTGCTGACAGTTTTCAGGGACAGATTGACAAAACCCAAAAATATAAACCCTTCTCCATAAAAATCCTCCCTCCCCCCTCCAAACCAAAATCATATTTTCACAATTAGAATTATCCATCAAATACCAAGTTTTCTTCTTCCTTGTTTCTTTGCAGTGTTTTAAAACTTATTTTCATTTTATTTTGGGAAATATGTAAGTCATTCTAGACATTTTTCATTTCAGCTTTAGAGGATGATAAATAATAATTTGCAAAAAATGTTATGGAGGGAGAAATGAGGCTTAAAAAAAAGAAGTTAATCATATCAAAGCAGCTCAGTATGATGAGACAACAAATGACCAGCCTCCCCTTGGCAAACAAAACTGAATCATAGTAAGGAAATGAGGTTGCCAAGGCAGTGAAAAACAGAGCTGGAAACCTCTCTTCTAAGTCAAGTCACAAGTTGTGAGGCATTCACAGCCTATGGGAAATGGTGAGTCCATTGCATGCCTCTGTTAATAGACAGGGGCTGCAGCCTCCCATCATCTGCCAAAGAAGGCACTGATGTCTCCTGCACAAAGGACAAGCTGTGCCTTCACTCCATAGGCTCTCACTAGTTGTGGCTGAAGTGCATGAAATTCCAACTAACAGCGTGCAATGACTGTTTGGTGGGTGCAGGGAGGACTTCCATGTCTTGGGATATCAAACATGCCCTGCCTGAGAGTGGCATGGCTGCTCTGAGTGATGCAGTGCTGTGTACACAAAGTACCTGTTTCTGAAGCCCATTAAATTAGTGGAATATACCCTGTTGATTACTCATTACTGCCTCCTTTCCACCTCTCTGAAATGTAAATCCTGTTTAAAAAGCCTGCCTTATTTTTGATGTCCACTATATTCAAGACTCCAACTACTTACTATGATCTTTCTAGGCAAGAAGGACTTCCAGATCATGAGTGAGTGAATGAGTGCCCTGTACCACTGACCTTGAGGAGAGGGTGACTGTGGTAAGTTCCTGTCTCAGCTTTCTTGCTCACAGGACAGGCTTAATAGATAATATTCCTATGAAAGTTACCAGACCATTGGTGAATAAAAGCTACTACATACGTATTTGGTAGCCAATCATTGTTTGCTTGTCATTTGACTTCCTAAAAAATTTCCAAAGTTAGAGGTATGAGAGAAAAGATTGTTTAGATGTTATACTGAGGAGAAAAATCTTAATTTCTTTCAGAACTCAGTCAAGAGCCCCAGCACTGAAAAAAAAAAAAAAAATCTGTCAATACGTGTGTTGACATTTTTTCAGCTGTACAAGTTACCTTTTCACTAAACACCTCTTTGAAACACTCTTTCATGAGGTCTGTGTAGTAATACTTGTGGTCTGGAAGGAAAATAATTCTCCAAAGTTATCCACAGGGCAGTTCTAATTCTCTAGCACCTCTTTTTTTTGCTGTGACTCCTGCTTTTGTGGATGGGGACACTGCCAGGCTCTGTGTCCTGTAGCTGGCCCTGCCTCCACTTCTCTAGGAGCTGCAAGTGCAAAGCATGTAGCCAGAGTACACAGAAGGGTCTTCCTCTGTTTTTAATAGGTCTCTTCACTTGTTCCCCCTTCCATGCAGGTCTGTGTTCCTGGATCCTCTCTTGACAAGTGAATTTTATTCTGGAGACGGAAGGTAATTGCTTTTAGGACACCACTGAAGTGTACCAGCCCATATTTCCTGACTTTCAGCACTGCTGTCTTTGATGGTGTAAGAATACCTGTGGTCACTGCTATTCTGACTGTTTTGCTTTCTGAAGGTAAGGTTAGACATTCCCTATAAAAATAGCAGCAGTGGTGGAAAAGGTTAATGTGTAGGGACAGACTTCCAGGAAGAGGGGGAGAGAGGTAGTTAACTGAAAGCTGTTAAATGTCCCTTTGGATTTGTGTGTAGAATTGTGTCTTATTGTTGCTTAACCTGCTTCACTCATAATCACCTAAGCTGGCAAAGGCCTCATCCTAAAACTCATTATTTGAATAAATAAGGCTGACTTCAAATGAAAAGGATTGGAGAGTTGGTCTCAGGAACAGGTGTGCTGGCTGACCTGAGGGGTGGCTGCCACACACCCTCCCTCCCCTCCGAAGGGGCAGAGGTAAGTACTGAGGGTGCTTAACCTTTCCTGCCACGGCTGCTTCTGGAGAAAGGAGTTAAGCAAGGTTAGATGCTGCAGATAAGATGGGTGAGCCTGTACTGTCCACCAGGACACCTGCTGTTGGAGCCGAGCTAATCAGCATCAGGGGGAAATATTCCAGCCGTGAGAGGACTTAGTAAGGACATGGGACCCAAAGAGAAGTGTATCAGTGTAACACAACTCTAGGAGTTAAATAGGCTTGACTGAAATAATTTTCTTAATTATGCCTCAATTTTACTTTTTAGGATGAAAATTTCAAAACTTTAAATGCAGGAAATATGAAATGCTAATATTGAAGACAAATAACATTTTTATTCTCAACACTTGTGCATATTTTATGCTTCTTCTTGCTACTGGACTATCATAACATTTGTTTCATTATGCTTTTTGCTGTAAAAATTTGCTAGTAGTTTCATTTTCTTTCATTCCTCATGCTTTTAAAAATTATTTTATGTGGGCTGAATATGTCTTTATTGGTTAAAATAAGTGTGTTCTTAAGCATTAAAGTAAAGCATGTCCAACATGACCCTGAATGCCTGTAACTTGTTGGCAGAAACTGTGACAATATATATTGCCTGAGGAGACACTCTCATTAACAATTTGTTTCTTTCTTGCAGATAGATAAAATTTTTGGAAATCCAATTAGATTTGATGCCTTTTTCCTTTCCAGTTAATTTTGTAACTGATATAAACCAAAATGAATTATGACTTTTTTCAAAATCCCATACTTTCCTAAAGTTAAAATAGGCTTCAAGAACAAATTAGTGCACTGCAAAAATTAATACATGCGAAGTAATGTAAGCACATGGCACTTTTAATTTTTCAGTGGCCTGGGGGTACTGTTATCTGGTCTTTTCTGGGAAATCACTCATCATGTTGCTATCGGGGAAAGAGAGAGCTGCAGCCCCCTTTCTGGGAGCAATCCAGTGCAGTATGGATATTAATTAAATTTATTAAACAAATAACACAGCGACTCAGGGAAGCAGGGGTCCATCTGCCAGCTCTGTAGATTGATCTCTGCAGAGACGCGAGTTGAATGGTAGTTAAAGCTAAGTTGCAGAGCTCAGCAGATGGGCTCTTGTCTCTAGTGGGGGGAGATTTGGTGGCGGTCCAACAGCTTTTTTCCCCCTCCAGGTTTTTGTTCCTTGCAACTGTGACTGAAGAAGCACTTCTCTGCCTTTTCTCAGCCTTGCCCCCCCTTTTGTTTATCTGAGCAATGTTTAAGTCTGAGTGATTTGTTAGAGAGGCAAGTCCCGGCTGATCTCATTTTGTGTATGTGATGTAAACCTCAAGCAGAAAATAATTAGGAAAATGTAATCCCATTGACTTTACACCCCACTTGTGTACACTGCTACATCTCTGCCTGGTGCCTTGGAAAAAAGAAAGGTCTAGTAGCAGCATGGCACTTACTATTCAAAATCACTGCCCATCATGCATATATTGTTAAGAAAATCTTCCCTGGAAGCCTGTGTACACAGTATGAAATTATTTCTGCCTCTGGGTCTAGACTGTGGTGGTATTCTTTGATTTCACTTTATTTTATTTCTTCCTCTTGTGTTCTCTGGTTCTTGAAAATATGTATCTTTTTGAATCCCTCTGCAGTCTTCCTGTAAACTGATACCAAGCAAATACTGATCTATTGAATTGTTTGGTTTATGTGGGCTACCTAAAACCTATGGTGTTGTCTATTGTGGATTAAACGCCCTTGTAATTAATTATGCAATTAAGCTCTTTATTTATTATATATTTGCAGGTGGGTAGGTCTTTAATCAAGTCTTGAGTGTGATGGGTAATATCTGCTGTTGGAGACCAGTCATAATGCCACTTACATCCTTGGCAGAAGTCCCACAGACTGTAGTGGGAGCAAGACTGGCCTTAATGCTGCAGGGAATCCTGCTGGCTGTGGTTCAGAAAGCCTTCTGAGAAGGTTTTGTAATATCTAATCAGAGTTTGACTATTCCTCAGCGAGTGCTTGCAATGGGAAAATCATAGTCATGCAAAAGTCATGGCTCTGTGACAGCTAGCAATAATAGAGAGACCATGAGCTGCATAAGAGGGCTCTGCTGTGTGTCATGAAAAGATTGCATTTGTCTTTCCTGGGTGAGGAAAAACTGGGCAAAATGGCTTCTGAACTCAGTGGGAACTTTTGACAAAAACAAGACCTGTGGGATTTGGCTCTCGTAATGTGTGGGTTGCGGAGTAAACAAAGGAGAAATCTTCTCTGGATGATAGTTTATGCTTTTTTAATGCTCATTCTTTCCTCTGATTCTTTTATTATTATTATTTTTATTTTATTGGATCAACCTTGGTTGGAAGAACAATATCATTTTTTAACTTTGGACATGAATATTACATAGGTTTTATCTAGAGGGGAAAAAATAGTTTTGTTTCTGTGAGTTTACTGTGTTTTGCTGTGGCTGTTTTCACTTTTAGACCAAGCTGACATTACATGAGTGCTTCTGTTACTAAAGGCCAGAATTAGTAGGGGTTTCTTATCAGTGCTCTGTCAAACAGTATTCTGAACTCTGGAAGAGACATTACTATTCTCTGATGCTCATAGTATTCTAAACTGACCTAATTTAGTGTAGAGAGGAGACCATCACTTTCTGAGAGATTCTTTTTTGCTGATGTGTAAGAGGTAATCTAGTAATTTACTTACCTGTCTAGCTTATTGGAATTGAGACACCTCAGAGTTATGCAACCTGTATTTGAATCTATAGACTATTGACCACAATCTATGTGTTGTTTTATACCAGGGCTAATTTTACTCTCTAATTTGAGTAGCTGACAAGACTGCCTGTTGCTCATAAAAGAGCTGTTGAGGGATTTTTTTTCCCCCCCAATTTCCTGGAAGCACATCTTGTGTTTAACTTGAGTTTCTTTTAGAATAAGAGAGTGATCTCAGGGCATTATTTAGGGTAGCAATAAAATGGTTAAAATTATATAAATTGTCACAAACTAGAAAGAAGGGAGAAGTTAAGGGAGATGTGCAAGTTGTTTGCTGTGCTTAACAACATGTTGCTTGAAAGCATAGGACTCAGAAATGAATCTTGCATGTTTTAGGAGCAAACAGACTAGCAGAGGGGTATGTAGCAGGGGTTGCAGTAAATAAATACAATTTGCCTTATTACTTCTACTAGTGGTGTTTAACTCCAGTATTCGTAAACGAATAGAACTTCCATCAGTGTTTCTGAGACTTCTCTGACAGAGATCAAAGTACCAATTCACAAGGTTAGATTTTGTTCTCAAACAGTATCAGCAGGGTGCTGTTAATTTGGATGGAATTGCAGAGGTAAAAACAAGAGTCCTCTGAAAATAATCAAATGTACAGTAGTTCTGCTTATACCACATGAAAAATGGTTGTGATTTTAGCCAGTTGTTCCTCAGGTTTAGTTATTTCTAAATTACATTGTCCTTCTGTTATTGCATTATTTCCTTCCCCTATGAATCCTGTGTACTTACACCAAGGAAGGCAAATAACCTCTACTGGTTACTGAGCAGAGTCTTTCCTAGGAGTCTCACAGTGTTTCTTACTAAAAACCTGCAATAATTTGAAAATGTGTAGCACCAAGACACTACAGTGGCAGACACAGAAGAGTAAGTTACCAAACATTTGTAGATGTTGTATCATTTCTGATTTTGGAGCTTGACCTGAATGCAGTTGGTTTGCAATGGAAAGCTGGTGTATGGATTTGCTACAGTTAGCTCTATCTCTTTGTCCTACTTGAATCACTATTGATTCATTTATGTAATTACCAGTAAATGTGGGAGAAATTGAGGAACTCTTGAGCCTGGAAGTAGCCTAGACTTGTCTTGTAAAATATATTAAGAATGATGATTTTTGCATTAATGTGAGTAGTCTCTAATAACATGATGTATCTTTAAAGAGGGCTTTGGCTTTATAATGCCAAGTGAAGTACACTTAGCTCTTTAATAGCACTTTTGAGTTGCAGGCTTTTAATGTTGACAGCTGTATTTAGTACATTTGATATTCCATAGGGTGTTCTTAGAAGAAATGAACACATCTGATGGAACAAACCCATTCTCCATGTTCAATTAGCAATAATACTGCTCAGTGGAGGTTAGAACAGATAGGTTCTTAAGATGTTACTGTGAATATGTGTATCAGTGCTTAGGGACAGCAGATCATTCTACTTAACTTTGAACTATCTGACTTTTACTAGTAGCTGTCCTTTAATATTAATAGGACATTCCATTTTGGCTTTGTATATTTCAGAAAAGATAAAGATTTTCAGTCTTTAACTTAGAACTCATTTCACGAGACTAATACAGTTATTAGATGCTTAGTTGTTCTAGTAGATAATTTACTGAGTATGTGGCTTAAATCTATCCAGGTAATTAATATTTCAGTGTAGGTATTACCATTTTGGAAATGTATGCAGCTAATACATACACAAGGACACAGGAAAAATATATGGGCCATTGGTGGACATATCTTTGAAAACTACCTGTACTCTCAGTTGTCCATAACTTAAACACTGTGTTCCCACTAAATACATTTAAACCCTACAAAATAAGTAATTAATATGTATTTGGAGTTGCATACCTGCAGTGGTATTTATCAGAACTCTAAACCTTTTTTTGTGTGTATATGGCATTCATTCTTGGAGGCTCAGTTTCTGGTGTTGCACCACTTTGGTCTGTCAGAAACACGTAAGGTTGGTCAACACAAGGATATAATGCCTTGGGGATGGCTCACAGCTACACAGTGAGTCCCCTTGTGCTCTGAAGCAGGGATAAAGTTCCCATGGGCTGCTGTGAGTTCATTGTTTTGCCTGGCAGCTTGTGACATCGCCCTCCTCTCGGGTCCTTATGGACTGCCAGGCTGTGCTCTGTGGCTCTGAAGCTCCCAAAGCACAGCTCCAGGGATAAGGTCACTCCGAATGCTCCCTTGCCTTTCCACTACTCCAGTGTCTCTATGGAAACATTCCATCCTAAATTTACCACTTTTATCTCTGCACCAAGCAGAATTTTAAATTAAACCTTTACCCTGTTTCACTTCAGCAAGGCTCGATGTAACGGTGTTCGCATTTATAGTTAGAAGTTAACAGAGAAAATAAAATATAAAGAATTTGAAATTTGACTATTTGAAGTTTGACTGTTTCCAGAAAATGTCACTTAGTGTCCAGTCTGTTGGTAGACGCACAGCTTGGGAAGGAGGTGAGCAATGGGGTTTGATCCAGTTTTCATGTAGCCACCCTATATTCCGTAAGCAGTCAGAGAAGCCTTTCACTGGCTGTACAGGGTGTGCTGAATTTGGCTCCTGTACAATGCAAATACAATCCTAATTACTTGTGATGCCTCATGTTTATTATCCTCCAGCCAACTGGGAGATGGCAATGGCATCTATGGAGAATGATATCTAGGAGTGTGTTGGCATCCTAAATCAAAAGCAATACCCCATAGCTCAGTCTTTAACTGTGGAGCTGTGCATAAGTGCCTTCAGTCAAGAAAGCTCTAAATATTCTGGTTTGGCACAGGCCTCAGTTTTGTGATCCTGGTGTCAGATTTGCCATTGCCAAGTTGGGGGACCTTGTCAATCTCCGCAGTTTCAGCAATCCAGCATGTGCTGTGCTTTCAGGATGCAATGCACATAAGGCTGCTGATTTGGGGGTATAGAGTGAAAAGATCACAACCAACGCTCACATAACACTTGTACAAATTGCTGAAGTCCTCTCGCCAGAAGTCTGGTTCTCAGGGCTTGGTTCTGTCCCAGGCAGTCACTATTAAGCTGTTATTGTCTTAAGTGGCCAGGGAGCAAAGAACTTGAAAAACAAGAGCTGGACTGTGCTTGATGGGGTGTGGGACTGTGCTCTCCTCTGCTAATGTCAATGGTGATGAAATATCCCCGTGGATAAAATATCAGTATATTCAGTGTCTAGGATGTACACAGCATGATCATCCTCAGCCTGTCAGGTAATTCTGTGTGCTCTGTATTGTCATACAAATTTTCTTTGTGTATACATAAACACATACGTATATATACTCTGTGTGTATGTATATGTACATATTCATATATACATGGGGGAGGTGTGTGGGCACGTGTATATAAACATGTGTGTATAAACATGTGTATGAATATATGTGTACACACACACAGAGACTTGAATTTCTATGTGGTTTGGATGGAAGCAGAGCTAGAATTTAGAGGTCTTGGTGTCCAAAACCATCTTCAGGACTGAAGATGTAGGAAGAGTGATGGTGACCAACAGAACAATTCCCCACCATATTTATTTATTTACTTACTTAAATTAGGCATTTTGTGGTTAAATACTTAGAGGTAGAAAAGACTTTTGAAAGAATGTTCACACTGCTATAGCTGATAATAGATTTATCTGTTCTGTCATCTTTTATCCCAAAACCTCTTAATTTTGCTGTAACTTGTTCAGTGTCTCATACAGACTAAGGAGACAGTCTTAGAAAGACTGAGTCTTACACAGGCTGATAGAGATCATGATTATGGATTCTTTCAAAATCACTTTTCCCACTTCCTTTTTGGGGTTTTATATTAATTTTTATTGTACATGTGGATTGAAGGAATGTTTTCTACCCAGTGCAGGGCTTTTTCCACTGCCTTTAACTGACCGGACTACAGTGCAGATAGTGAGGCTGCTGAAGTCATTAGCACTTTGTCCAGATAAGCCAAACAACAATTGTTCTACAATGAGGTCTTTAGTACAAATTCTTTTTTTCTCATTTCCTTTATTTAATGAGGCGTTACCTTTGGGGAAAATCCATCTGCCACAATTTTTGTCTGATTTTCATACATTGCTCAGTTTAAGAAAATATTACAGTAGTTGTTTCTGAGATGCAGCAATTCAGACATGCAGGTCCTTTTCTATAAGCACAGTCTATGTGTTGCCCAACTTTTCTTGAAAAATATAAATGCTGTAAAGTGAATAGTTCAAACCAGATTTGCATGTTAATCTGTTTTTAAATTAGGTTTTTTTCATGTCATAGATCTATGCATAATTCTCTGGAGGTTTCAAGCAAGACTGAACTGGGTCAGATTGGCTTGTATATTTTCTCTAAATAGGATGGAAATAAAATCTAGTAGCGGATTGGTGATATTAATCATATGACTGCTGAATTGGAGCCATTATTGGGCTCTTGAAGGCCTGTAAATTAATTTATAGATTTCTATAGGATCAACCATGCTGGTGTACCCACTCAAAGGCATTTATGTACAGTATTTTAGTCCCTCACAGCCTCTTTTCCATTATGAAAAGTATTTAGTATTCATATTCGTGTACTTGGAGAAAAGTGACAAAAAACATCTTTAAAAAAATTGAGGTATGCAAATGAGGACCTGGGATATCCTTATGTCTAAACTTTATTGTTCTTCACACTGTCTTCAGCTGTACATCTGAACCCATACATTTTCTGTGATAATTTTATTTAAGTAAAAGTGTTGCATGTGAAAGGTTTAACTTGATTGGTAACCCTTACCCTTGGACTTCCTGGGCAGTCTTGGCTGCCGCTTTGAAGAAAGCCACATATACCATGGTTAATGTGTGGGTACTGCTCTTTTGAAAAGCTGAATTGAATATTTTTCCTGCTGGGAGGGCAGATGTACAGATATGTTCTCTCATCCCCACTCTGGCACTGTCCTGAGTGCTTTGGGGAAATGCTCCTCCTCTTTGCTGTTTCTCACCACTCCAGTTCTAATGTACTGACTGAGGAGAGCCCAAGGTCTGTGCCTTTGTCAGCTGCTGAGGTGGGTCTTTAACAACATACATTTCTATCCAACTTAAAACATGGGATGTTTGGAGGATTTCTTGCAGGTTCCTGAAACTGTGTATGCAGAATGGTTTTCAAGCCTTAATATTCAACATAAAAGTGTAAATTATTTAAACCTGTCATCATGACAGTTCATCAGCTTCTATCTGGCTTTGAAACTCGATCAAAATGGATTGGATAAAACTGAACTGAAGGTTTATTTCTTGATGATGAATTGACTTTCAGGGATATTAAGGCTGTATTTTCCTTGCCAAAAGGAACACTTTATATAAAAAACTTCTCTGCTTTGGTTTTGTATTTTGAGTCATTGCAGTGTGATTAACACAATGCTCAGTTAAATCTACATAAGTACATCTTTCTTTTCTGTTTATGACAGAATAATGGTTAATTATCACCTATCAAAAAGATGAGTACTTTTTCATTAAATGAAATAAAACATTTTTAAAATGTGCTATTTCAGCCTGTGAATAAATTTATCCAAACAAATGTGTATTTGCAGCTTCCTGAAACTTTGGTTTTCTTGTTGGATTTCTGTTGGTAGAAGTGGAACAAAATTCTCTCGGGATGGCAAAAAAGCAAAGCCGTGGATCTGTTTTCCAGCCTCTGTTTCTGGGTTCTCGAGGGCTGCAGCTTTTTTCCTCTAATGGAATGGGAAAGATCCAACTGTGCTTACATGCAGTGCTACAGCCCAACTGCTTCTCCCAGCTCAAATCTTTTCAGCTACTTTTTATTAAGTGGCCCCATGGCCCTTGCAGCACATGTCTATCAAAACTGCCTACTGCTCTTCAGACACATGCAGCTTTTCTTTCTTTAGAACAGTGATGTGTCCACATGGGTGGACATTAGTGTATATGTGACCTGTAAGAAGAAATGATGGATGTAAATTGCTTTTAAATGGTTATGGTAAATATGCTAATTTTTAAATATTGCCTCTTTTAAAATCCCACCTGGAGTCCTAATCTATTTCAAATGCTAAAGAATGAAATGAAGCTCTGTCCCTGCAGATGGACTTGATTGCTTGTGTATTCTGTACAGGAAAAAACCCAAATCTGCCAGGGAGGAACCGACATTCACTGAAATTACCATGGAGTGCAAGGTACTGATATAGAGTTGAATTCCTTCAAAATTTGGGGATGTTTGGATCTAAACTCAACCTCTTCTCCCCTCAAATCTTATAAATCACCTCTTACTCCTCAGTTGTGTTGGATTTATTGAACACAAATAGCCTTTGCCCATCTGAAATCTCTCCAGCGTAGGCAAAGCCCAGATTTTAATTTACATCTATACTGATGACCTGGTTTGTAGGAGTTGGGATGGTTTTGCTTGTGTGGGATTTTTGTGTTTTGTTTTTTTTAACTTGCATCAAAGTGCCCTGTGTTCACCTCCAAGTGTACACTGCAATTCACAAAAGGTAGATGTGCCAGACAAAGGAATTTCTGCCCTGGAGCATGTCAGCTCTAAAGAGGCATGAGCAGTTGCACAGAACAATTGCAGCACGGCCAATAGGCACTGCATCTGGAGTGCCTTGTGTAGCAGATGTGGTTTTCAGGTTTCTTTCTTTCTTTTTTTTTCTTCTTTGTTTGGCTGAGGTTTCCTGTTTTTAATAGAGGAGGAGGAAAATCAGACACTGGCTTGTGCTGTATGCCTAAACTCTCTGTAATCAGAGGTTGAATGGAAGAAAGTGAAGAACGGGAAGTAAAATGTTAAGGATTAGAAAGACACAAGTAGATTAGGAAATGAAAAGGCTGAACATGGAAGAGAAATCATAGGGGCGAATCTTTGATCTTTGAGTACCTCTTTTTGTGTATATAGCAGTATTTTGTATATTGTATGTAAGAGTTAGCCCCATGAGATAGGAGAAATAATGGGTGGCAAAACAAACTTTGTCCCTTCTCAGCCAGAATGAGAGCAGGGGTGAACAGAGCCAGAAAAATGTCATATGGAGGAGTGAGGATGTTTTGCATGTGAGCCAATAGATGTATTAGAGGCATGAACCATCTGGTCTGGAATGTTCTTGGTTTCAGGTTGTTCTCATATCAGTATGTATTGAAGTGTGAGAAGATGGTACTGTTATTCTCTTAGCTGTTATGTAAATCTGTTTCTAAAACTTTTGTATATGTTATAAAGGATTTTCATCAGCATAACTGTATCAGTTGTGTAGCTGAGACCTGTGATTATTTCTCCATAAACTACTAAAAGTGTGATGCCAAAGTTGCCACCTAATTTTCTTTCTTTTCTTGTAATTTAATATAGAATTGTGTTGGTGTTATTTACATCAATGAGACTTTTACAATTATTTCTGGGACCAATGCACAGAAACATGACTAATTTGTGAAATCAAGAACTGAGGACTGTAATTAATAGCATATGTACTCCCTACGCTTACTTACTTACCACTCAAATAAGATGAAAGGATATTGACCAACATGAGCATGTGAACAGTATTATCTATTACTTTGACACTATTTTCAATCATTATTTGATCAGGTATGTGTGTGTGTCCATTAGGATTAATATGTGTATTTATTTACATAGGTGATTTCAGAGTGATAGTGTGTATCTGTCTCACACTTCTGCCTCAGGTTACACTTCACTGACAGGATTTGAAGAATGCTAAAGCAGTGGATTGAACCCACAAGGAGACTGAAGTGATCCATCCATGAAGTGCTACTTTGGCAGAGGAGTTCACTCTGCTTGTGCTTCTGCTCTGTTGCTTTTGACCAGCAGTTGTGTGGCAAATGATGCTGTGACTGTCAATAAGCCAGAACAATCTGTGATCTGAGTAACTCTCCTTAATTTTTTCCTAACCTGAATCATTTTAGAGCTGTGTTTGTACCGTGACCCCACAGACAGCTGTATTGGCAGCACTTTAAGGAGCAACAGCTCTGGACACATGGGAACAAGCACTTGCTTTGCTGCCATGGCAAGTGTATCATAAAATGGTATTTTGATGGTGTGACATCTCTGTTAGAATTTCTGCAGTAGGTGCCTTTACTTTTAAGCTTTTTGCTCCTATTATACCTGTCAGGGGTAAGAGTTGCTTTGTGCCTGCTCTGATGTCTGTGTCCACAATCTAAGCAGGATCAAATATATTATTTGGTTTAAAAACAACACAGAAAGGCAGACAGCAAATCTTTTGTATATGTTGTACTGTTTCATCTGATAGATCTTGCTGAGGTATGGCCACAAGCACTTGAATTATCATAGTCTGTGTGTGGAACTTTACTACAGAAACACCCAGGGTGGTTCATCTGTTGCTAAAAGGGTATCTGTGGCACGTGGCACTCAGTGCAGACGGCCCAGCCAGTGTTTACACAAGATTTAGGAATGAAAGTTGAGACGAGTGCCTTTTGGCCATGGAGCAATTCTGGTTTTCATACTTACATTTCTTATTTATGTCTCATGTGCTACAAGGACCCAACTTAAAACCCAGAGGATTTCCTATGCTCTGCAAGAGGATTTCTCAACATCTTTGCTTTTCACTGGCTAGAGGTGATGTCAAGGAAAACATGGCCTATTGGGGCCAACTGTTGTAAAAGACACTGCCTTAATTGTAGTACAAAATTTTGTGCCTAAAGATAACTTTTTTATTTTTCTAAAGTGGAGACGTATAGCAAAGTTAAATGTTTTGATTAATATTGTTTCTTTTTTATTATGCATGAATATTGAATTATACAGGAAGTAAAAGATAGTATGGTAGATTTGTTTTTCATGAGTCATCCTTTACCAAAGTGTGATTGCCTGCCATGAAACACCACTGCACACCCAATTTCTCTCTATATTTTTGTGTTCAGAAAGACAAGCATGCTAAAGAACCTCTGTGAGTCTGTACTGCACAATTAATAGTATACTACAGATACTTTCATCCTCAGAGGCTTCTCTCTGCTGAAACTACTGGCAGGGTCACAGCCTTGGGTAAACTGATGAGGGTGATCTTGACCTGTGAATTGATTCTTTTACTCATTTTTCTATATTAAACTAATGGATGCTAAGTCCTAAAATATGGAATGCAAACGAGGTTCTTTTGACCTGAACCTTTTCTGAAAAGGTAACCTGTGGTTTACTTCTTAGGAAACTGAGAGCCAGGATTAAAATATATGAAGTTGTCTCTTCCCCTTCCCTCCCCACCATCTCTTCTTCCTGCTCCTGCCCCAGTTAATGCCAATCTCCCTTCACAAGCTGAAGTTTGCTGCAAGTTCTCCCTGTATTTCAGTTTCTTCCATTTGTCTGTCCTGAGGTTAGGGGCAAGGCCACAGTGGTTCTAAATGATGAGAGACAATGCTGAAATGGAGTAATGCATCAGTCCTAATAACCTTTCTGTTTTTCAGCCCGGTGTCAGAGCTTTTATTAGCTCTGAAGGACAGCATCATTTTCTGAGTGAAAATTCATCAGAAAATTTGAGGGAAATTACTGTATATTCTGTATCAGTCACTTCAGGCTAAAGATACACCCTTTCCTCCCATGCTCTTGCTGAGAGATTCTGGCTGTGCAAGCCATGTCCAAATTACCAGCTGTTGGGAAAATGGCTGGTGCATTTGCACAGAGTAATGAAGTTAATCCTTGCTGTGTCTCAACAACATATATTGTTTCCTCTGTGTCTGAAGTAGAGTTTGGTTTGGGCAGTGTGTAGTTCAGAAGAGTAAGTAGATGTTGGAATTCTATTTGGTATTTGGCTTAAAAAGCAAGCTGTGTGCTGAACTGCATATGTTAATTAGGTGATGTGAC
>JAWWEV010000167.1:2250841-2279419 GCA_035583235.1 Hafferia zeledoni | reverse complement strand
GTATGCGTAGATGAATAAAGTGCCTGTTCTTGCTAACTTCTATGAAGTCGTCTTGGCAGGCCATAAACCTCGTCTCCCCTGTCTTTAAGTAGACAGTTGGAGAAGCTGTAACTCCAACAGCATAACTGGGGAGTTTTGACCTTCCAGGTTTAATACAACATCAAAACTCACATAATGACAAGAAATTGAGGATAAGCAAAAGCAGTGGATCAAAATTTGTTTGTCAAAGTTGTTGGTTTGTTCAGACCATGTTTTTAATCTTTCCATGGAAGTGTTATCTAGAAATCCCTTTTGACATGTGTTGGGTTTTTTGTTACTGCTCAGTTTAAAGTCCTAAAAATGGGAATCTTGAAGATGTAATAAACTAATCACTTAATATTTATCCTCTATTAAATTGCTTTCCACCAAAGGTATTCTGGTTTACTTGGGATTAATTTTACCTCATGTAAGCTCAACATTTTAAAAATTATTTCAGAACTTTCCTTTGTAGGGCTGAAAGAATGCCTTGCAAAGAAACTGATTTAATGCACTGTATTGATGCAATAATGAGTTACTGCCAGTTCTGTTGACTGATGGTGCTGAATCCCAGACAAGGACAAAAATCTAGAGGTTTTTGGCAGAAACACTGAAAAACAGTGGAGAAAAAAATCTGTTGGACAGATTAAAATTGTTAAAATTGACAAAAGACTGTTGGATTCATAAGAGGATAAGTAAAAGTGACAATAAATTCTTTGACTACAGGAATTTAAGTAGGTAGCACTCACTTTATGTCATCTGGCTGTATCTGTGGAATGACTCATTTGTCCAGAAGTTTAAAAAGAATGATTAAAAAATAAGGGAATCTCTTCATGATTTCTCTTGAATTAATTATATCGCAGCCTACTCAGTTCTTCATCTGATCTTCCCAAAGGGCTTGTTATTTTGACCATGTCATCAATGGTAGTTCTTTGTTTTACAGCATGGATAAATGTTGCAGTTTTTCTCTATCTCTTTACCCAGGGGAATGTAATATATTATATGTTATGTTATCTTCCTAAAGAAGTTTTGGAGCAAATAGATTGACATAGATTATTTTGAAGAAATCTGTTATAATTACCTGAGCCTGGTCGCAAGAAAGAACTAGATTTGTTTAGAAGATTTTAAACAAAAATTGAAAGTGCTCACCAATGTCCAAAATATGTTTATTTCCTTTGCCAACCTAGTATCTCTGAGACACCTAATTCTTTTAATCATGGGGCTAAAACCCCTGAGCACTCTTCCTGAGTTTCTACTGAGTTTAATTTTAAAATTTATCCTTTTAATATATATTTTTAATATACCACCTCACTGGATCTCTGCAGCTTTTATTTACTTGTTTGTTTTTAATAGCCTTGCACATAAAGATGTGATATACCAGATGCCTGTTTTATTTTGAGTGGAGAGGCTCATAAAAAGATGATTTTACAGTCTTGACAGAAATATTACAGCTGTCTGAACACACTGCAAGGTCTGGGCTAACTAGAACTATCCAATCACTGTGCAGGCTGAGCACTGCAGGTGCCAAGGGTCAGTACTAGGTAAGGTGTGCTACAAAAACATACTGTGTTCTGTGAGTAACTGTAATGATGGTTGTCCTGGGAAAGGGAATTATGTTTTGTTTACACCTATGCTTTAGGCCTAGATTTTCTATTTCTTTACTAAAGCAGCAGGTGGATTTATTTCTTGCCTATTTGAAGAAGGGGGACAAAAAAGTTACATTTTTAGAAAAAAAAGAGCCAAATTATATTAGAGAACATATACTGTCTTTTAAGCTCATCTTCATTTCACTTTTCTGACTTTATTTCTTCCTGAAAACCAATGCTAATACATGTTTGTACCTTAATGGGTTTCTGCATCATGATTACTCTACATTTATCAATTTTTATTGCTCATATCTTCATATCTTCAGGATCACAGCATACCCAGCCTCTCTTGTCTGGTTTTGTTTGGGTTTGTTGTTGTTGATTTTTTTTATTCTTTCATATTAAAAAGTCCCCGATATAAGAAGGTTTTTATTTTTAAATGGATTGGTGTCAGTCAGATTCAAAGCTTTGGCTTTTTTGGATGCAAACATGAAAATATTCCTGTAAGGAGAGACATGACTAAGGCACAAAGAGTTTGCTGACTCAGGGGAGTGTCAGGTAGGAGCCCAAAGGCAATAATAATCTTTTTATACACGTGCATGGGCACACCATGATTATAGAATCATAGAATAAGCTGAATTGGAAGGGACCCATCCGGATGATCGAGTCTAACTCCTGCCCCTGCCCAGGACAGCCCAAGAGTCACATCATGTGCCTGAGAGCTTTGTTCAAACACTTCTTGAACTCTGTCAGTGGTGCTGTGACCACTGCCCTGGGGAACCTGTTCAGTGTCCAACCATCCTCTTCGTGAAGAACATTTTACTGATATCCAAGCCAAACTTTCCCTGACTCAGCTCCAACCATTCCCTCGAGTCCTGTCACTGGTCATGTGACTAAAGAGGTCAGTGCCTGCCCCTCTTTTTCCCCTCATGAGGTTGTTGAAGACCACAATGAGGTGTCCCCTCAGTCTCCTCCAGCTGAACAGACCAAGTGCCCTCAGCCACTCCTCATATGCTTCCCCTCCAGGCCCTTCACCATCCTCTTGGCCCTCCTTTGGACACTCTCTTGTAGATTAATGTCTTTTTTTATATTGTGGTGCCCCAAACTGTGTGTGATAAGCTCAGAGACCTGAGGCTGGAAGAGAACCTGTGGCCAGCCTTGCAGGCACCCTTGTGCTGTTCTCCCTTTGCTTGGGAGGTAATGCCCTACTTCTGCTCTGCTGGGCTGGTGCACGTGCTCCTGGATGGATGCAAGGGGTGTTCCTTCCTAGGAAAGAGTTGTCCAGGAGGAGCGTAAGGAGAGGAGGTAAGCACTGGCATCCTTGCACAACTGGTGAGTGCAATGTGATCCCAAGCAATCAGGCTTCATTTTCTTCCTTTTTGTTGGAGCAATTGCCTTGTCTCATTTCTGCCATACTTTGCCACTGCTGTAATTTTTTAAGCTGTAGTGATGTTGTTGGGAAATTCTCTACCCAAACCAGTTTTGTCTGGGTATGTACAGGGAATCACAGTGCTGGCCAGATCCGAGAGGAGTACAAGAGTGAGCGTGGTATGGAAAGTTAATAGTTAGGGTCAGGACCTTTGAGGGTAGACCAGCTATGCAGTTTGGTGTCTCATCTGATGACTTTTTCAAATACACAGGAGGGCTCTTACCTCCCTTGCAGTCTCCTAGCAGCCCCTTGCATCTGGACTCATTCTGATTTAGGGAGGAGCAGAAGCAGAGACTCTGTGTTGCCTGGCTTGGATAAGATCAGAGTAATTGAGAGCATCCTTGGGAAAACTATGCAGGCACCAGGGAGCTGTGGATGCCTCAGGGTTGGGTGGCAATTGCTGTGGAACTTTTGAGATAGCAATTTTGGGCTTAGCTGCAATTCTACCTAACTGCCTTACTGGAGCCATTCCCAAATTCTGTAGTATGCTGTCACTTTTGACATGTTTTCAAATTAGATTTCAATAATGTATCAATAATTCACCTTTCCAGTTAGAGCCCTTTCTTAAAGATGAAGATTCCTAACCTTACATGCTGACTCTAGCTTGCTCTTAAAGTAGAAAGATATATATGAAATTCCAATCATTTTGACATATGTAAGGGGTTAAGTAATTCTTGAACAGTTTATCGCTCATCAATTGTAATTAAATATGTTTATATTAAATTATGTTCTGTAATTAATGTAAAATCTTTTAGCCTGTGCTGTTATTAGGACCAGATGCTGAAGTATCAACAATATTTCAACATGACTGTGCTGCCTTGCCAGCTGTCTAACTGTAATTACTTTAATCTCAGCTTGTTATCTAATTATCACCTTTGTAAAGGGAAAAGTACTCTCTAATGCGTACTGATTGTTTCAGATGATGATGAAGAGCGTGAAACAGCTGTCAGATATCTTAGCCCTGCTTATCTGGATTAGAAAACTTATTGGGAGGCCTACTTTGCTTCAAACCTTCCTGACAGAAAACGGGACAGTCGGAAAGAGGGTTTTTTTTCACCTTGTTTACCCTAGAAATGTGATTCCAATAATCAGTGGTGACAATGGATGAAACAAGGTAAACAACTACTGTTCCCAGGAAAAAATTGCAAGACCATGATATAGCACAAAGTGCAAATGATGTATAAATTTTGTAGTGGACTGTGTATCTCCTTTTTTTTTTTTCTTTAAACTTTTGCTTTCGTTGCAATGCTGGATAATTACTCTTATTAGTTAAATGGGTTGTGCTGAAATATGGTGGCAAAGTTTGCTATGTAGTTATTGAGTTTTATATAACATACCTATATGGAAAACTTCTTCCTGGAGAATCCTTGAGTGCTTTCAGCACTGAACAAATTACATTAAGAATTGTATGATTTGCAGTTCTCTTTGGATACCTCATTTGTGGCAATGCTGGAGTTATTTTATAGTGCACTTTAATATTTGTAGTGTTTAAGGACAAGACATAAACCCTGCATCTAAATAAAATTTGGGGTGGGGGGAAGGGTAAAATGTTAAAGTAAAAAATTCAGTAGATTACCTGATTAGTGAAGTTCAAGTGAGGGTGATTTTTGCCTAAAATTCTGTTGGCTTTTTCCACCTCTTCCCTTCTGTTTGTCTCCCACCTCCAAGCAGTGCTGACAGCGATGCCAGTTCAAAAATTTTCCTGGAAGAGTTGAAGTATTTTATTTGGTGGCAGTAGTGTAATGGGTAAGAAATAAAGCAATTTTATAATAATGACTTCATAGGAGTTGTAGCTTTTAAAATGGAGCTTTAGTAAGGCTTCTTGTGATTGAAGTGTATCATTGTTAATGCTGGCATGGTTTGAATATTGCTGAAATATGTGAAGGTAGACGTGTCTTCTCTTTCCCTGACACTCTATGCTATACCATAGCAATTTGTCACTCTATTAACTGTACTAAGAATAAAGATTTTTTTTTTTTTAATAAGGTGAGGGAAGGTGTTTTTTCTGTGCTCTTTCTCAGTTTGATATCAGGGCATAACTTACTGGTTACACAGAAAAGATAATTTTCTGCTTTTGATTTAACATGCTTTGTGTCCCTTTTACAAGGGACAAGCTCCAGCAAGGCAGTGAAACATCATTTGAGAGGTGCTGAGTACCCTCATCTTTTATGAAGGAACTGAGGAACTTTTCTGAACTTGCATAGAGGGACTGTAGGAGTACCTGAGTTTCAAGAGGTGTTTTATTAGCCAAACGTTTGAACAACTGTTTTCCTTCTTCCAGCTCAGATTTTCTTTGTAGTTCTAGCTTGACTCGTACATAGAACATGGTTCAGTCCAGCAGGCCATTTGAATAAAAATAGATACTGTGGTGCTCTCTTACTTGTCTCTTATCTTTCCACAAAAATACTGATTTTCAGGTCAGCACAGAGTTGCTCAATCTTTTGATTTCTCCTAAAAGCATAAGAAATTCAGTTCTGACAGGGTTGAAAGGGTTCAGAAAAAAAGTAAACTGAGGCAGCAGAGTTGTGCTGAAAGGCTCTCAGCTGGAGGAGAGGAACTTGTTGCTAGAACTTCAGGGCAGTTGTTTCTGTTGTGCAGTAAAATGATGAGCCCATGCAAATGGCTGTAGGTACAATTTCCATGTTGTCTATATTAGCATTAAATGCTCAAATTAAGTATACTCCTTAACACTTAACTTGCTTGAAAATCAAATTTTTAAAGTAGAAATGTGTCTATAACACTTCAGCTGAGGATGTCAGAGTATGTTATAAAGTAGAGTTAGTGATGTTTTGGCAGTGCAGACTCATCTAAAATACAATAAATACTGAATTGTATTGTCTTGATGGCAGATGCAGAACTGGAGCAGAATCCAGTACTATTAATTGTCAGTTCTATTAAATACATAACTATAATGTAATTGCTTTCAATTTTCCCTTTTAAGCTTTCATGATTTAATGTAAAGTTGATTTACTTTAGAAAGTATTGTATGTTTTAGGCAATCACTTAATGTAACTTTATTTGCAAGTGTTGCAAAGAGTTCATTTGTTTTCATTTCCTTTGACCAAGGTTACTATTTTGGTAAATCTTAAGACAACCAGCTGATGAAAATGCTATAAAATAACACATTATTTTAAAACCACTTTTGATTGACACAGTCTTCCTTTGAAAATGCATTTAAAATTAAATTGGTGATATGCAAAAAGTAGGAAATGGCCTTTGGGCATCTCTAATACATAAATCCTTTAGGTCTTGTGTGGGGACTCTGTATTGGCCCATTAAATTGTAATGGCTTTGTCGTTTTATGAGGTCAATGAACCATGAACTCCAGAGTTTCCTAAATAGGCCCTGACAGGACTGCTACTTCTGTGAAAGGGCCACTACCATATTGCAGGTTAGTGACTTCCTAACTACAAATTCCCAAGGAAGTGGCCTGATAAAGCTGCAAGTGCAAGGCTTTCTGAAAAATAAGAAATACAAATTACCATTACTGAAAAATGGGAATGGGAGAGACTGAGTGAAATAAAGATTGCGGTGGGCTCTTATACTGGATTTATCCCCCCATCAAAAGGTTTAAACTATGGATGTACACAGAATCTTGATCCTCACACTGATTTTTCATGTGGTTCTTTAAAGAAAGGGCCTTAGGTAGCTGTAACATGTAGCAGTTCTTTGAGTTTTGCTTTTTAAAGGTGACATAACTGCCTTTAAAAGGTGCTAATTGCAGAATAATTCCTTGAAAATAATTTCCCCCACATGAACTTTATTGCTTTAAGCATTGAGATATAAATACTATAAATCATATATTTTCCTCCATGCTCAAGTATAAATGTTGAGGGTTTTTTTAATAAGACAATATACATGTTTTCATTAAATTATGCTTTCTTATGCTGAAATTTGGAAAAAATGTTAGTAGATTTGTGTGTATATGTATATACACATGCTAGATGGGTGCATATAAATACAGTATATAGATATATATTTGATAGATACACAATATTTGACACTATGTATTGATTTTTTTTGAGTGTAACCATAGAGCTGTAGGTGAAATAGTGATGCTTTTCAAGTCATTGTGAGCTCTGACTTCACTGTATACAGAATTTCATTGTGTTTGAAAAAGAAAAGCTGAGTGATGTCTTTAGTCCCACAGCTGACCTGTTTATGTTAGCCTGGGGCAAAGACGCCTGGAAGCTCATATGACTTATTTGCTGTCTTTAAATCAAATATTGGAACACTGAAAACAAATTATATGACAGAGCAAAGTGTTTTCCTCACTTTATAAGACCTTTTCTACTTCTATTAGCTCTTAGGATTAAAGGCTAAGCTGTTGAGGTTGAAGAGGGTTACTAATCACAAGGAAATAATTTCAAAGGTCTGTGGGTGAAGGCTTCTGGTGTTTAAGGGTATCATCCTTTGAAAAGACAGGGATCAACACAGGAATGTGCAACCGCAGGGACAAGACTGCAGGCATGATGGGGAAGGTTTCGGTTACAGTAGTGAGACTCAGCTCCCACTTACCTGAAGGAAAAAGAGCTGGATTGGTCTGAGCCAGGATGGCATTGTGTAGGTGTGGGAAAGGAACAGGTGAGCTTGCAGAGAGACAGAAAGAAGTGTCCTGGTACCCAAGTGTCAGTGAAGACATGGAGGGCCTTGGCTTTAACCAGCCAGGTAGTTGGTCTGCTTGACAGCTACAGGTTACTGCAAAAGGTAGAGAAACTTGGGGTTTGGGTTTATAAATACAATTTAATCAGTTTGCCAGTGGCACAGAGGCTGCTTTCTTCAACTTTTACATATGTTTCTGGAAAACTGGATGGGGAGGATTTCCTTTTCAATATTCACAAAAGTGTACGTGTCGATCAAGTGACTGTAGTACATGTTGGATGTTGCCTTGTAAGGCACAGTCTAAAATGAAGAATTCATGTTTTGCATGGCAGATTAATAGTAGTGCTGCACTTCCAGCCGGTGAATGATGGCCTGGATTATTTTGCTGTAATTCAAATAAGATATTACACTTGCCTTTAATATTGGGATTTTGAGTAGAAGAGCCTCATTGAGAGTTGCTGTCTGGAGCAAGTAGAGCTGCACAAGTGGTGAAGAGCCAGTGCAGCAGGGCTTGGAAGTAAGGCTGTCAGCTTAATACATTGTGTGAAAATTGGGGCCGGAGGTCACCAATCTCCTGGTACACAAATCTGCCTCTGAGAATCTCATTTCATTCAGACTATCAGTTAGATTAGAAATACCCTAATTATCCCACTGAAATTAAATTACTTTATGTAAGGGTGATATAATGAACAACCATAAAGAAGCTATACAACCAATCATCCTATTAGTCACAGCAAGACTAGACTATACACTAAATGGCTCTGGTTTGATTATTGCAGGCTGGTCTGTGCCACATAAACTGGGGAGGGAGGGAAGGACCTGGGGGAAGATTAGTTCCAATTTCCTTTTCTGTTTTACTGGAAGAAACAAAGTCACGTTTTAATTCACAGTGCAAGTCTTCTAGGTGAAAAAGGTGGAGAGTTGACTGTCAGAGAAGGCATAGTGTAGCAGGATTCATGAATTAAGAGGAGGTGATTGGGATCTTTCCTAGGCCGTAGTGAATTATGTGGCTACAGCGAGCAAGAGGAGAGCTGGAGGAATGCAGACAGACCGCTCCAGCACCTCAGCCAGCAAACTTTGTCACAGGGTCATTCTTTTCCAGATAACACTTGCAGTCATGAGCAGTCCTCCCTGCTGGAGGAAAGTCAGGGTTTAGCTGCTCTTGAACTTGAAAGAGGAGAATGCGGGACTGGCTCAAGGTCAGCTGTTGGGAGTAAGCTGGGAAGACTGCACCTTTAACTTAGTTCGGGACTGGAAAAACATTCTGTTCTCTGGGCAGACCCAGAGGGCTCACTAACCAGCCTGTTGTGGGTGTGTGTTTCTGTCAGAAGAGTCACTTCTGTGAGGAGTTGATTTCCACTTAGGCTGGAAATTTCCACAGAGAGATTAAGAGGTGCAGAGAGAAAGCAAACCAGCTGCTTGTCTCTGCTGGTTGACTTTCTCAGTCAGAATTTAAGAGCTCTTTGCAGAGAAACAATTTTAAAGAGCCAAGGGGTGCCACTGTGTAAGGACAAACAACTATTTTGAAAGGACAGAGACCTGCTTGATCTAGTTTTGCTTATTTTCATTATTATACTTCAGAAACTCAAATTAAAAGGATAAGTATTAATTTATTACTTAAAATCCTAACGTTCTTAATGAAAATGACACTGTGAGCTGCTAACATTCTAAAACTAGCTGGATTTATTAAAAGGCGGGTATTTATAGCAGAATTAATTCAGGTGTAAATGTTAAATGACTATTTTAAAACACAGACATGACAGAAACACAGGTCTAGAGAAGTATCCTAGGAAACAGAAGAAAAGCAGGGATGTCTTGCTACTTTGATCTTCTTGCAGTCTGTCTTTATTGGGCTTATTTTATGCCATGCTACAGGGCAACACTACTTTGCTGAAGTTCAGTTCTGCACAGATACAGACTGGGTGCTGAAAGTATTATGCATTTTTCTGAATCGAGCTTCAAGTTATTTTTCATAAAACCTCTGTAGTCAAAAACATAATTTTCTGTAAAGGAAAATGATAACTTCATGTTTTATTTTCTTCTTCTCTTAGCAGTCATATGTCATCAGTCAACAGTGTAAAATGTGCTACAAGGCAGTGCTGGCCCATGAAGCATTTCCCTGAGTTTTTATCTTCTCTTCTGGAGATAACTGTTAAAAATTTATTCAAGTACCTTTTAGTAGTCATACAAGAGAATCATGTTTTGGAAAAGCAGCAAGCCATCTGAATACTCTAAATACATAAAAATGTTCCTTCAAAAGTAAAAAGCATCCTAGAATTTTGTTCAGTTAAATATTTGAATGCTAAATGCCTTATTTGAATGTGAACAGAATGAAATGATGAAATATATAATTTCTACTGATCAGATATTTTCTGATGAGTTATGTATGTATCTCAACTGGTGATACTAGTTCTGTTTTTTCAACTCAGTAAATAATCTGTACCTTTATATTAGAAACTAAAATCACTTTTTTTCTCTCAGATAATTATACTTAAAGAATTCCTTTATACCTAAGGAATAAAAGTATTTCAGTTATGAGGTAGGAATGAAAGGACATTTACAATGGAAAGAGTAAAACTAAAAAAAAAATCCAAGTAAATCAGTGTTGATGTCAAGAGACAGTAACTTGACTTGTGTAGAATCTTTGAGGGAATGTTAAGCCTGCTATAACTGACCATATATGATTTCTATTCAAATCTTAGAATAGGTAGGAACAACTGCACTTTACAAAAATTTTTAATGAAACTTTTTTTACATTGGAATTTTCAATTTAAGAAAATTGACTTAGCTGGAACTAATATGCAGTATTTTAGTCATGGTGTCTGGAGGTGGCAGAATTTCCCCATTGCTTTGAGCAGAAATTCATGCTGGTTTTGTAGATTATTACCAGAACATCTATTGAAATGTTTTGTTTTATTCACTTCTGCATATTCTCTAATTTTCACATGTGATTAGTGGAGGATGGGATGAGAAATGAATACTAAACCAGCTGGTGAATGGCAATACCTTCAAATGATTTTGAAAGTAAAATAGTACTGACAACAAAGAATATAAATTGGTTTCTTTAAAAAATATTATTATGGACTAGCACAGTCATCAACCTGTTCTGTGAGGGCTTAGTAAGATCCCATGGAACAACCTTGCTCTAGTGGTTAAACAGCTGGAGAGAACCACCAGGATTGTCAAGGATCCTTGTTAAACGGCCTTATGGTCATTGAAATGGATCCCTTGCACTGGTCACAGCTTCAGTACTGTGGTTTATACCTCATGTGATTTTCTTCATGCCTGGATCTCCCAGAGCCGTTGGGTAGACTGCCATGGACCCCGAGGTTGTGTAGTAACTTGACATACTGTTTACTGGAAGGGGTTAGTGTTCTTTTAAGATCTCAGGCTTTTCCCTATTTGTGTGAAATTTCCTGTAAAAATCTATGCCCTATATGACCTGTGTGCAGTACACCTGAGCACAATTTCTCACAGTGTGGCCAAGCCAGATCAAGCCACAGATTACAATAATTAAAGAGAGATTGATAAGCAACAGTTGTGTAGATGGGATTTTTAGAAAACCAGAAGTATTTAGTGGTGTAACCTAAAATCTTTCATAAGTGTGTAAGTTTTTGCAATAATCTATTTTAGCAGTGAAAAAAGAATTATGTTCTGTGAGTACTTACAGGAGATTCATTAATCTAGCAAGTAATTATGTTGATCTCTCTGGAACTCCTCACAAGAAAATGTTTGTGCAGGATTTATTTATATGGTGGACAGAAACCCAGTGAGGTTCAACAAAGGCAAGTGTAGGGTCCTGCAGCTGGGGAGGAATAACCCCAAGTACCAGGACAGGTACTGGGGCCTGACCCAGGTGAGAGCAGCTCTGCTGAGAAGGACCTGGGAGTCTTGGTGATGACAAGTTGGCCATGAGCTGGCAGTGTGCCCTTGTGGCCAGGAGGGCTGATGGTACCCTGGGCTGCAATGGGAAGAGTGTGGCCAGCAGGTGGAGGGAGGGGATCCTCCCCCTCTACTCAGTCCTAGTGAGGCCACATCTGGAGTGTTGTGTCTAATTCTGGTGTCCACAGTTTGAAGAAGGAGCTACTGGAGAGGATCCAATAGAGGCCACAAAGATGATGAGGGCTCTGGAGCATCTCTCTGATGAGGAGAGGCTGTGTGAGCTGGGCCTGGGGAGTCTGGAGAAGACTGAGATACACACATACAAATATCTCAAAGGCAGGTGTCGAGAGGGTGGTTCCAGACTCTTTTCAGTGGTGCTGAGAGACAGGACAAGGAGCAATGGCCATGAACTAAAACACATGAAGTTCCACCTCAACATGAGGAAGAATTTCTTTCTGTTGAGGGTGGCAGAGCACTGGAATAGACTGCCCAGGGAGGTGGTGGAGTCTCCCTCTCTGGAAACATTCAAAACTGACCTGGATGTGTTCCTGTGCAACCTGCTCTGGGTGACACTGCCTTAGCAGGGGGGTTGGACTGGATGATCCGCAGAGATCCCTTCCAACCCTGGAAATTCTGTGATTCTGTGCTTTGACTTTTCTCAAGTTGAGTTGTTAGCATCTGTTACCAGAAATTAAATACTGTAAATGGAAAATTCAAAGTTGAATTTTAAAGCTTAGGTTGGACATGCCTCTAGATTGGGACCACATTTTTTTCTAGTTTAGGGACATACATTTCTATGCAGGGCTGGGGCTCTTGGATATTCCCATAAGAAAAGGTAAGGCATTGAACAGGTTCTGCCAGATTGCTTCTTCTAGTGTTCTCCCTGTAATAGGAATGCAGTATGGCCAAACAGAGAGGGATGCTGAGCAATTTTCTCAGTTCACACTGTAGAACTTACGCTAGACCAAAATTAGTTGCACTTAAAAAGAGCCTGAAATGGATGTATGAAAAGTTCTACCTTTCATAGTGACACTTTGGTTACCAAATTTAAGCAAAACTGGAGTTTGGATTTGTCTGATGTCAGTGTTTGGGATGGTTTGTGCTGATGCTTTCAGACTTTTTATAGGATTAAATCCTATTGGCTCCCCTGTGCAGGTCACTATTGAAAAAAATAGGTTGTATTTAAGTAAAGTTGTCCCAATGTGTGATTACTCCTGTGTGTCTATGGCAATGTGTCTTGCTTGCAGTGTGGTGGGAACATGAATTCCTTTATACTTCAGCATCCAAGCAGCAATTTCAATTCATGGGCTAGAAGTTTTGATTGTAAAGCAAAACAATTACATTACTCCATATACTTTTCTAGACTTAGGAATTTTATGTAATTTCTTACTTTGTATTTTGGCTGTGGTTTATTTCAGCTTGGTATCTAAGTTTGAGGTGTCTGCTCTTTTTTAAGGGAAACATTTAGCCTGCTTTTTTGAGTTTTATTTGCTGCATGAATTCTGCTGATCACAGAGGGGTTTTGGTAGCCAAGTAAAATACTGTTATGCACTTTGATATGTGTGCTGAGGTAGGAGTGGTTCCGTTTTTCAAGTCGCACCCAAATAACAGCTAGCCCTGGTTTGCTTCAAGAAAGGCTTTTGCTTTTGGAGCTAAAGGGTGATAACTCTGTAGCTAATTCTTCATATGTTCATTTTCACCAGACCTGCATTGCAGGAATGGTAGAAAAGGGGGATTAATAAAAATCTGCAGACTTGGATTTACAGAAGGTGGACATAAAATTCATGTAGAAGTGTGTTACAACAAGAAGTTAGAACAAAAAAGGAGGAAAAATCCCCAAAACATTTTAATGAGGAGATAACATGTAAATATATTGAATACAAATAATATATCTGATCCTAATAAGTAGGAGAAAATTTGACAGTTCTAAGTATTAAAAAATCCCAACAAACTGTCAATTTTTGCATCATCAAAATTTACCATCATTACCATCACTTACCTTCATTAGAGTCTATTCTAAACACTGTCTTACTTCTTTTGTTTGTTTGTTTTAATTTTTCATGTCATTTTCTTGTCATATAACTCAAGTTAGTTTATCATTAGTGGTAAATAAGTCTGTGGTAAATCTGGCATTTTTAGAAGTCCTGAATGTTTTACTTAAAACTCTCATAAAATTAGGGCAAGGTGTTTACTTCTGATGGAAAGAATTATTCTTGTTTGTTTGTTTGTTTTCCCCTTTCTGCTTCCTTTCCTTTTCAAATCCTTCTGTGCTTCATAATGAGCTCAAGAGTAGCCACCTCTTGTTTTTACTCTGGGATCAGTTTGTGATAGAAACAGATCAGGGAAAGGAGCACTTTTTTGGCATAATGTGAGAACTTTGAACAAATCAGAAGACAAGCATGCAGAGAAAGTATTAATGCAGTGGGTAATAAAACGCTAATATCAATTGCCACAGAAAGTTGCAGAGACACAGCATTTGCAGGTTCAAAAAGGAGTAGTCAAATTGATGTACAACAGGTTTATAAACAGATACTGAAAGGATTAAACAGGGATGGGTGCTAGAAATATGCAAAGACAGTTCTGGATGCTGGGAGATGCAAGGAAAACAAACCACAGAAAATTATTAGGGTTACCTCTCTTGTGAGAGAACATCTCCTTTTTCCCTTTGTGGGAGATAGGATGTTTTCCAGGATGGACCATTTATCTGGCCAAGCAGAACACTGTATGTGTTCAGAATAGAAGCAGCTGCAAAAAGTTAGCCTTTTGTTTAAGTCTTGTCTTTGCTCTTTGATACTTGGTACTGTTTGACTAAGCACTTCATTCCTCTGTCCTACTCTTTCGAGGCAGGGGAGAGGATCAAGCAACTTCCTCAGTTTGTGCCCATGTGTTTGAACTTTCCCTTCTAATGAGAGCAGGAGAACCTCCAGAGGACATGGAAACTGATCTTCTTGTTTTATCCAGGCTTTCTGGTGTAAACCTAAAGGGATGAACATGCCCGAGCTGTGCAAAAGAGGAGGAGTGGTAGCTACATGAAGTTTATTACGCCCCATCAAGTCTGCCAAGTTTAATCTGCCATTACAGAGAGAAAGCTGGCTGTGAAATGGTTAGGATTGACTGACAACACTTAACTAACCACTGAGAATGATTTTGTCTTTGTAGTACAATTCATGTCTTTCCATCATGTCCATGTGTGTAGTGTTTTCAAATGAATTTAATTATGAGTGATGAACAGTAGCTTTGTGGATGTGCTTTCCTCTGTGACACTGTAACTGATGGCTTCTCATGTGGACTTGTCACCAGTGTTCCCAACTGTTCCAGGTCTGCACTTACCTTTTGGTAGTTAAAATACTGGAGCTTTTGGGGAAAGCTGCATTTCTGTTTTGTCTGGATTTGTTTTTTTAATTGTTGTTTCAATTCTGAGCAAGAGTTTTAGGTTTTGTTTGCAATTACCCAAGAATATTCATTTCTGGTTGACTAAAGGGTGGTCAGTGCCCCTGTTTTCATTTGTGATTTCTTAGAGCAGATAACAGTTCAATTTGTAGTCTCTTGGGTGCTGCCCAGTATCGAAGGACAATGCAAAAGGCATAAACATTTCTGGCAAGAACTTGCTTTGCTGATATTTGTGAAAGGGTTCCTCTGTGCCTATGCTACAAAATTGCATCAGGCATCTTCCTATGACATGAGAAACTGAGATCATGAAGTCTCCTGCTAAAAGCAAAAATTGATCTTCATTTCAGGAGAAACAAACTTCTTGTGTTTAACTTACTGGTCTGTTTATATTTACCTCAACAGCTTTTAGACTGTGAAATGCAGCATCAGTTGGAAGAGGAGTAGATTCTTGAAAAGTACAAATAAAGTAATAAAATAAATTTATAGAAATTACTATTACTGTATTACTGCACTGTCATGTGTTGTTATATTCTTTACGTGCTCAAAAGAAAGTGACGACTCCTTTTTCCCTCCAGTGTGTACATGTTGGCATTTGCTTGCCTTTGATTTCATTCCTGATGCTAATTTTATACTGAAGCTGAGGTGACCTTTATATGTACTGCTTTTCAGGTGTTGCCTACTTTCAGCCACAAAATAACCAATATTTGGATTTCTAACAAAGTGAAACACAGGGGACTGACTTCTGTTACCTTTTCTGCCGAGCTTTGCTTTAAAAATTATGCTCATCTAAAAGGAAATGCAGTTATTGGAAACTTCTGAAATTAATAGAATCAACTTCTGAGCAACACCTTCAATTGGCCAGGTGGAGTATTAGGAGGAGGCAGATGGAATGTGGACTTGGAGTCCACAGCAAAGGTCCAAGATTTCTTCTCTGTTTACACCATTGCTGACACAGAATAATTTTCATGGTGTTTCTCTCCAGTTGCAGTAGTGCATATAGGAAAGACTTTTTAATACATACTGCAAATGCAAAGGAATTTCACTTGGTGGGCAGGCTTGCTCCTCTGCTCAGCCAGGTGAGTAGGACTCAACTATTGTCATAATTCATGAAAGTAAGAGCAACTGAATCAGAATTTTTATTGTTGGGAAAGGTGTTCTTTCTAAAACATCTAGCCAAAAATTAGTAAATAAAAATTGTAGAAGAAATGTTATCTTGAGTGCAGCTGGGACAGCTTGACATACACTGACACACAGGGACAAATTGTCATGTGATATGGGCTCACGTGGCCATCTTTGTGCACTCCTACAGGCATGTGATGTACCACTAACATTCGTAGTCTTAACTGAGGGAGGAAAGGTAGGAGTTGTATTAATAACCAAACATTAGGCCTCCTTCCTTTGATCTTAATCATTTTGGTGATACGTTAGAATTAAGTGAATTTGTTATATCAGTGGTGGTGTCCTTGCTAAAAGATCCCTAGGTTGGGGGTTTTTTGTGAACAGGACTGCTCATTTTAGCTGTTGAAAGATGGTACGTGTCAGAGAGAGAACCACAGAGATTGCCAGCCCAATTATAAATGTGGGCATCTGCACAGAGCTTGCAAGGCTTCAGTCTGCAGGTCAAAGTGCCAAACTCCTCTTCGTGTCCTGCTCTCACAGATTTGATTTGGCACACTCTCGGTTCCTTTTAAGGGTAGAGTTGCTGAAAGTCCATGTCAGATGGACTTACAGGAGGCATCATAAGGGTTTGAGTCTAATTGGTTTTTGAGTTAAAAGCCGTTACACTTTTTTTTTTTTCAGCTGTAACTTGCAATACTCAATGATAGCAGATGAACCCTAAAAAAGAAAAAAAAAAAAAGACTTTTTTTGTTTCAGGTCTTGTCCATTCATCAATCCTTGTCCATCCTTCTGTTCCCTTCCCGAATCAGCGCTGTCCCCTCCCTGCCCACCTGGCACCAGATGTGCTGTCAGGCACTGCTGTGTGTCCCAGGTCCTCCGAGTGGCAGAATGCAAAATCTCAGGTGACATTCACCTGGAAGCGCTTAGCCCTCAACAGCTGCAGCCCCTTGATTACCTTGCCCGCCTCGGCGGCTCCGCGCCGCTGCCGTATCAATGGCTTGTCAATTCGGCTTAGCCGTGACTTTGACTGACTGGAATGAGCGAAGTGGGAGTGGGGTGGAGGCGAATGCTTAAAATTAATTGCTACATAAGAAAAAATTGAAAGATAATTATTCCTGCTTTCCTGTCAGTGCTCGAGGGTAGATGACCTCATTAACTTGCAGCTTGTACACAATTCAATTACTAGGAGATGGAAAATACATTTTTAATTACCTCGGTGGCTTGTGCTCCATTCATCTCCATTTGCATGGCTTTTTTACTGTTGTGTTCTGAAGAAGTAGCATGGTCTTACTAAGGCTACCGTAAGACCTTGGGTCTTGCTACAATTATTCTTGTTTGAGGTAGGATATAAAATGTGTGAGATTAACCCTTTGGTGCCAGATGAGTTGGGAGGTCCTCTGGTGGCACTAAGGTGTTTTTAGTTAGTTTGGCACATCAGGACTTTGAAACTTATTGTATCAAATAATTATATAGGGTAATTTTTTTGCTTTGTGCATTTTATTGCTACATATTTTAAGAAAGCATTAAATTAATGCATAATAAGCAGATCACCTAGTTAGACAAATATCATATCAATGTATGTCGTGGGAAAGGATTCTTTTGTAATTTCTAAAAGCCTATCATGGCATTTACTGAATTAATGATGACTTAATTGTTTAAATACATAGCTAGAAAATCATTTTAATGTGTGAGTTTTTAAAACTGTCACTTGTGTGTTGAAGTGTACAATACATGTGGAAAGAACATTTGTTCATCACCAATCATTTAATTTAGAACCATTGCAGTATTGAAAGGCTTGGAGCTAGGAATTGAGGAACTCTGTGACTCGGTGCACAGATTTTATTTTATTTTTTTTCAGGAAAGACTTGTCAAGGATTGTACAGAACTGATGTGGAGTGTTTCAACTCCTGCCAGTCACTGCATGACATAGACTATAATTCCCTGCTGTGATGGTGCACACTGTGTTGATGGGGAGATAAGGTACAGGCCACTGAGAAGAGCTGGTTGTTAGGTCATGAGCAGATGCTGAGAGAAGTTGTGAGGTACAAGTTGTGATATTTAGTGCTGGGAACTAAATATGTTTTACAGATCTATATTTGGTCACTGCTTTGCTCTCTGAAAAAAATCAATGAAGCATAATACAGGCATTCTTGAAGTATTCACATAAACTTCATTGTGAATGTATTAGTCCTATTTAATTCTTCTCTAAAGAGCATTAAAGCAAGATAAGGTGCTTTAAAGGCTCACTGTCAGAGAGCCTTTAATGATATTCTAAGAACTTGTAATGAGAACTAAACATTAGTCCATGATGTGCTCTCAGCTGTGACCTGCCAGTGAGCATCATTGTGGATCTCTGATGGTGGCAATTTAGACAGTCATCCTTCCTCCTGCTGGCTGGTGCCTCAGTGTGATCCAGGGGACAGTGAGATACAGTCATCTTCTTGCTGTACAGGAAAATTTAGGCTGTTAATTTGATAAAATTGCAGTTTGAAAAAAACCCCATGGTTGTACTCATACTACCTTCACAGACTACCAAATTTATTGTCTTTTTTTTTTTTTCTAAGGGTATCTACTAAAGGAACATACATTGGGGAATTCCTTCACTGAGCAATCTTTCAGGAGTAAGCATGTGAGTCATTTTATTAAAGTGAAAGACTGAAAATATTTTAAACTATCTGTGTTGGTTATTTTATTTTTTTTTATGTTTCCTGTATTTCATAATCCAGGAAGACATCTAAATAACCAGCTTTGGAAAGATTAATTTTCTGGTTTTGTACTACCTTAGTATGGAGACATATAAAATGCAATATTAAGGAATCAGTTGCTTGAAGACCTGGAGGGAAATTTATGTTTGGATTTTGCTTTTACCTTATGAAATACAGCTGAAATTTCTCATGGGTGTTTCTTGGTGTGAGGGTTTTGTGGGTAATTTTTACCGATATACTGGTAGGTTTTGTGATCTTAGTGCCAGAAAAATCTCAAGTGCAGCCAAAATGTCTGCAATGTCTGTTACTAGTTGTGCACTGTTTACTTTGACATAAAGCATATTTCCATTGTTCTTTCATGGATAAACAACATGGTAGTCCTGAACTTTCTTGCTTTGTTAACAGCAGTTAAGCCAACAGATGTAACACAAATTATAAACCTTTTAAGAATATTGATACATGGAAGCAAATGTGACTTGAATATAACAGTTGGAGGACATCCCCTGATATCTTCTCCTCTGCCTACATTGGTTACTATTACATCAGTGTATGTTGATCAAAAAAAATTTGGGTTACCTGAAATATAGAGAGAGCTTCTGCTTCTGTCTGCCTGGCAAGTCTTTGAAATGTATGTGATCACAGCAGAAATTTTTATATTGTTCTAACAGTGCTCCATTAAGGGAAAATGAATATAAATGGTAAGATAAAAATTGGAAACTGACTTAAATGTGACATTTGGGCCAACATCACTGATTCTGCAGTGTTAATATATTTTCAGATGACACATAGGGAAAACCATTAAGGAACTAAGGAGAGAAGCTGCTTCAACTTGAATTTCTTTGTGGATTTTTTTTTTTTGTGTGTGTGTGTTGAGCATCCATTGCCCTTGTCATTGAGCAGCAGGGCTTTTTAAAACTTTATTTCTGTCTTCTACCACCTATAATTAACAACACCTGTAGCATTTGTAAAAGATGGATCCTATCTAAATCTCTAGGTCTGAGTATTTCTTCAGTCAACTGACAGCCCCAAGTCTGTTTCCTTACAGCTGTTCTCAATCCATTCTCCACCCAGTCTGTGTTTGTGCTCAGGATTGCCCCAGCCTACATGCAGGACCTTGCTCTTGGCCTGTTGAACTCCATGAGGTTCACAGGAGCCACCTCTCCAGCCTGTCCATGTCCCTCTGGATGGTATCCCTTCCTGACTGCACCCACAGCCTGGTGTTGTCAGCCAGCTGGCTGAGGGTGCACCCCATCCCACTGTTCATGTCACTGCCAAATATGTTACCAATGCTCTTCCCAGTACTGATGCCTCAAGAAAGCCACTTGTCACTGGTCTCCACTTGGCCACTGAGCCATTGTCTGCACCTGTGAGTGTGACCATCCAGCCAATTCCTTACCCACCGAGTGGTACCTCTGTCAAATCCATGTGTTTCCAGTTTAGAGACAAGGGTGTCATGTGGGACAGTAACAAAAGCTTTGCACAAGTCCAGGTAGATGATGTCATTGCTCTTCTCTCATCCACCAACACTGTCACTCCAAGGTAGAAGGCCACAAAGGGGGTCAGGCACGATTTGCCCTTAGTAAAGCCATATTGGCTGTCACAAATCACCTCTTTATTTTCCATGTGCTTTAGCATAGTTTTCTGGAGGTTTTGCTCTGTAATATTGCTGGGCACCAAGATGAGACTGCCTGGCCTGTAGTTTCTTGATTCTTCCTGTTTTTATTTTTTAAGAAATGAAGATTGTTTCCCCTTTTTCAGTGAACTTCACTGAACTGCCATGACTTTTGAAATATTATAGATAGTGGCTTAGCAATTTCATTCTTCAGTTCCCTTGGGATGCATGGATTTGTCTCATCAAGTCCCATGGACTTGTGCACTTTCAGGTTCCTTAAATAGTCTCATACCTGATTGTTTCCTACAGTGGATGATTCTTCATTCTCACAGGCCTTGCCTTTGCCTTCTACAACTTGGGGTGTGGCTGGAGCACTTGCCAGTGAAGGTCAAGACAAAAAAGTTGTTGAGTATGTCAGCCTTCTCCCTATCCCATGTAATCAGGTCTCTTGTGTCCTCCTGGAGAGACCCCACATTTCCCATAGTCTTCCTTTTATCACCTATAGAAGCTTTTCTTGTTGCCCTGATGTGCCTGGCCAGATTGAATTCTGTCAGGACTTTAGCTGTCCTGACCTCATCCCTGGCTTCTCATAGAGTTATTCTCTATTCTTTCCAGGTTACCTGCCCTTGATTCCACCATCTGTAGGCATTCCTTTTGTGACTGAGTTCCTTGTTCATCCACACAGTAGTGGGTGGGTGCATTGTGAGTTATAGCACCTATAGCTGAAAAGGATGTTCTGTCAGCACTTGATCCCCTACAGGCTGTATCTGGAGATTAAAGAAGCAGACATGAAGTCCCAGCTAAATGCAGACTGTATTAGGAACTCCAGCATGATCCCAGAAATATATTTCCAGCCTTGATACATAAGGCTATTTTGCCCCAAGCCCCATGATATCTACCTCAAGGTATTGCTCACCTTTTGCCATTGAAAGCTCAGACAAGGAAGTGGAGTGCATTCCTTGTTTTAGCAAGAAAAGGAACATTGCATGTACCAAAAGAAGTTTCAAGTGAGACAGTATCTAGGACTGTTGGGAAACATATTCTGAAAATGTCACAGAAGAGATTTTTACATTCAATTATGTGTTTCTCTGCTCAAATGGTAGTAGTAACTTGTAGTTAACTTGCATGAAACAAACAGTAACTTGCAAAACTCCATGTTGCTCTAGCTTACTGGCTCATTTCCAAAAGAGATTTGCAAATGCTTATTATTAAAGGTTTTCTTTTAATCCTCTTCTGCCCTCCTGGTTTAAGTACTATTGGAGGTCTTTTCCATTCCCCCTGCCCCTTCACCCAATTGCAATTAATAATATTGCACTTACTCCCCAAATAGTATAGGATTCACTTATGATATCAAATACACAGTATTCTCCAATTACAGTATCCTCAAGTTACTCCAATGTTTAGTTACAGTAAGGGTATTGGAGTCTCACAAAAAACACAGTTTAAACTTCTGAAAATCTTTAGCAAGTCTACATTAATATAAATGATAAAGTGTCATTCCAACTACAAAGCCAAGTTATCTTTCATAAATGCAGAAAAATAGATCATTAGAAGGATTTTTAAAAAAATGTAAAGAAAAGGAATGGGCTCATTATGAAATGTTTCACACATAATCTAACTAATTAACATAATAAATTGCAGGGAATCATATTGGAATATCATATAATTAAATAAATTCCATATGGGCCACATAAGTTAATGTTTTCTTTCTGGAAAATTGTATGCCTTGGCAAATAAAATATTCAAAGGATTAACTATAAAGAAAAAAATGGCTTTGTGTAATTATTCTCTCTTGTAATTTGAATTAGACATAATTACATTTCCTAAATATGAAAGGAAAATAAGTGTGATCTATAGAGAACAGACAACACCGCCGAGACAAGTCTGTCTTTGTTTCCTGACCCATTAAGTGACAATTATGATACTTGTGTTAAACATCTTAGAAGTGGCATGAACTTGCCATAAGTCTTCACTTATTCTGCTTGAAAAGATCATAATAGGAAACGCTTTTGCTCTTCTCTTTTTAAGTGGAGTTGAGACTATCACTTGTGCAATACAAAAAGTTCATAGAGAAACGTCAGTGCATCAAGTTTTATTTTCACTGTGTGTGTAAAATAAAGGAGTGCTCTTGTTGCAACTCCATGGCTGCATAGTCTTCCAGAATGTGCTGCTATAAACCTCTGTGAAAGGTATTTATCCTTATGTCCTGTCATATGCCCCTGGTGAGAGCCTGTGTGGTTTCACTGGAAAACATTCACAGCGTTAGCAGGTGTCAATGTGTTCCTGCACTTCGAGTTGAGTTACTGATGCAAGTTGTGAATGGACTGCCTGGTTTCTGCAGGGTTGTCTGGGGTTTTTCCCCTCACCATTTATTTATTTAAAGTTAAGCAACCGTCAGACAACATAGGATCCAAAATAAATTCAGTGTTTTCTTTTAAACATTTTTTTTCCCAGTTAGCTTCAGAATCTTTTTGTACACTTGTTGAGAGTTATAGTAACTAATTTCACATCTATTCCGTGTATTGGCAAATATCCATTTAAGAATATTGTATGAGCTTGAGGAGCTACACAAAGAGTTTACAAACTTTCCCTACTACTGGTGTTGCTTGGTCTGTCCTAGTCTAAATAATTTGTACTGTGGAAAGCATATCAGCTCACATATTCTTAGATGCTATCCATACATTTTGGCCTTTCATGGAAATTATCTGTGAATCACCTACTTGTGGTTTATTGTGTTGTGACAAAAGCAAATTATAGGGATGAAATATAATTATGTGGTTTAACTAAATAGTTGCTGAGGTAATTTCAGCATTATTTATGATTTTGTTTTTGATAGGAAGTAGTCTTACATAAATGAAATAAATACATGGATTGTTTTTTCTGAAGTTCTTCATCAAGGATGTTTCCCAGTATGTGCCTGTTGCTCTACCATGATGAAAATTTCTTTTTTTTACTTTTATGTGTGTGATAAAAAGTATCTTTTGTTTATCTGCTATAAATATTAATATGGTTCTCTAGGCAGATATTTTGAAACAATTTTTTATTCTTTAAATTTTTGGTTCAGTAATACTCTTTATGGACAAGACCTTCTGTTGAATCTCATGTGCTAAGGCTCCTGTGTGTTATGTTGTTACACTCTGTTTTCTCCTTGGGACTCGTGTCATTGATTATGAGAAAGGCCACTGGAAATCCTCTTGCTGCAAATGTGCCATCTTCTGTCATCTTTAGAATTTTGCTGACCATTGTCTTATTTTTGGTAATTTCTTTCCATGAAATAAGTAGCTCAGTCCATAAAATGTTGTGGGATCCTTTAATTTGCAGCACTCAAAACTAAAGATCAAAAAAAATTGTAATTAATGTAATGGTGGTTGTTTTATTTCTTGCTTTCTTGGAAGGCAGTGTGTACTGGTACTCCTCTTGGTTCATACCACTGCTTTTTATTTACGGTGCTTCTACAGTGGGAAGATGTTACCCACACAGATTCCATGAACACGAGACATGGAAATTAATTTTCAGACTTTTTAGTATCTAGTGCTATAGTAATGCTAAGGTGGATTGATTGATTGATTTATCTATCTGTTGGCTGTTCTGGCCCCCATTTTCATGAGATTTGAATGCCACTGTGTTCCCGAATTGGCTATTGCAAAGATACACAGAGAAACTCTGAGGTTTTCCAAAGTTATACCATTTTGAATATACAGACCTCTATCATCTATACAATCTTATGTGCCCACTTTTTTTCCCCCAAGTATTTATAAGCAAATACACAAATGGTTTTGGAGCATGCACTTTGCTTCTTCCCATGGGATCTCTCTCCCTGGGCTGTTTAATGATAGTGAGGTGTCTTGAGATTAGAAGGATCAAGGATCCAACCTTTCTTAGCAAACATGGTTTAGACAAGATGGCCCTGCACCCTGTCCAGCTGAATCTTAAAAGTGCCCAAAGCTGGGAATCAATTACTTCCCTGTGGAGATTATTCCAATAACTGATCATTCTAATTGTGAAAAATTTCCCTCTTGGGTCCTATTGGAATCTCCCCCAGGATTATTTGTGCCCATTACCCCTCAACTTTTCCACATGACTCCTTGTAAAAACCGGAGTCTCTGCCTCCTCAGTAGACACCCTTTAAATAATAGAACACAGTGGTAAAGTCTCCCCTAAGCCTTCTTTTTTCAAGGCTGAGTGAGCCCAGTTCTCTTAGCCTTTCCTGATATGGCAGGCTTCCCCATTTTTATGGCCCTTCTCCAGCCCATCCACATCTCTTTTGTATAGTGGGAACCAAAACTCAACACACAGTTCTAGGTGTGACCTGACAAGCACTTTAGTTTTGACAGTAACTTAGTACTCCCTGCTCTCAACACCCACCCTGACGTGTTTAGAGTCAATTTAGATTATTTCATTAGTGGATCCTTAGGTGGCACTTGGATCAAAAGACTTTTCAACACTGCCTAAATGATAACCATGTGTCCTCAGTTTGGCAGTTTGGACAATTCCTATGTGTAGGACAAGAGACTTTCACTCCTCCTTACAGGTGCTGTACTTGTTTAGCTTCATGCTGCACTGGGAGAAGAGCTCATGTGTTTTTAACTACTCAGCTTGATAGTGATGTAAAGAAGACTCAGCCAGAGCCAGACTTGTAGCTCCTTCTCTCAGCTGCTTTGCCCTGCTCAATCGACAGAACACATCTAGATCTCCATCTTGTAGCCTCAGACATATCCAGTGAAATGGACTGTGATGCACAATTTCCAGGCCAATCCATAACACCTGTCTTTTAGTCTGGTTTTAAGTATGATCATCCTTTGGCCTTTCTCATTCCTTTGAAACATATGCCTGTATTCAAACAAAATTTCTTTTAGTATCTGCAGTGTCTGCTTCTTTTGGAAATCCTTGTTAGCTTTATCTGCTCCTAATTTTTAATGCAAATTCACTGGAAACAAGCAACTCTTTTTCTGTTTGGGGGATATTTTACTGTATTTGGGGCGGACCATTCCCTCAATATCTGTGAAATGGCAGGATTCTTTTAGTGCTAAAGCCAGTTAAAGGAAATATTTTTGTATCTCCATAGTCTCCTGATTCTCCTTTTCTATTTGTCTTGCTCATTAAACAGATAAGTAGTGAGAAGTCTTCTGAAACTTAGTTATTTTCCTTGCTGCACTAGCTTTGGCTGTTCTGCATATTCCTCTTATTTTCCTATAACATCACAATCCTCAGTTTATATTTTGCTTTCCCATACTTCAGACTCATTTTTAACACCACTGCTTTACATACATTTCTACTTCTTTGGAAGTTTCCCATTATGAGCTTTTCTGACTTCCATCATTGCAACAAATACATAAATTTTCTCCCTTCTTTAAGATATTACTGTGGATTATTATTACATACCACATTCTGCAAGGAGGTGAAACTTAACTATGATCACTGCTGAGCTGTGCTTATTCTCTCACAGTTCTTCCAGTGTTTGATTGAAGGCTGAGTCCAAGATCACTGCCAACTTTTGACTTTTAGGGACTTCTCTGTAGTTCTTGCAATAACCAGCTGATGATGAACCAAACACTGGTTTCGTAACCTGTGCTCTCATGAGAGAGTCCCTTTTCTGCATCTTCTCCTGCTCCACCTTCCCCCGGCCCCTCCCCAGTATTTTGCTTTAATGCTGTTTTCTGATCTACTGACTCCAGATGCCTTTCAAGTTCTTTGGTCTTTGAAATTTTCTACATATGTAACTACTCTAATATCAGATGTAGAATGGAAATCACATGCCAAGGTGAATGGGGTTATGACATTTGTCTCATTAGTTCTTGTTTCAAAAATGATCGTTTAAATATAGATTCATAGCTGTTGTTAGCCATTCTAATAATTTAATTCTTTTAGGTGTTTAAATTAGACCTGTACAAAGACACCAAGGCACTGGGATTGCATGCCCAGATGTTAAAATTATGGGAGCAAAATTTTAAGTCTCCTTAAGGTAAGTTGAAAACTGACCAAACTAATTGTATGGTTATTTCTATTACGTTTTGTTTTGCCCTTCTTTACCAAATGTGTCTGCAATACCAGGGAAGTAAGTATAGAATCCTGTTCAAGCATTTGGGATTCTAAGTCTGACTTTGCATAAGGATTCAGAGATTTCTGGTTTGTCATAGTCCTGAGTTTGTCATCTTTGTGGACTATGGCAGTCGACAGCATTTCATTATGTTAAGTTTGTATAGAATGGGGCGCTTGGCTTTTCCTGAACTCCAGGCTCACCTGAAGCTGGAGTTGAAGTGCTGCTGCCTGTATCGTGGTTAGGTGCCGTGGTTCTGCGATATCCTGATGCTGTGTGACTTCTGAACATCAGGAGAAACCCTACTGGAATGTTTGATGTACATAATATAACAACATAGGTGGGACAGATCTCTGGAAGTCATCAAGTCCAATCTCTTGCTGAAGGCTGAACTAATGTAAAAGTTGTATCAGGTTCCACCCAGCTGCGTGCAGTTGAGTTTTGAAAAAATTTACATGTATGGAGCTTGCACAGTCTTTCTGGGCACTTGTTTTGTCCTGGTTATGTCACGAAGGTTCATGATTCCAGCTCCAGACTCTTCCCATGGCTGTGGATGTGCTGGTATCTGCAGGCACTGTAGCTGTAAGCTTCTCTCATGCTGCAGGACCTGAGCTCTGGCAGCTCAGAGTAGATGGTTGTAGTAGTAAGATCTCTCACCAGCTGCAGGTACAGTCACCTGTGTTTATGATGAAAGAATTTTCTGTCTTTACTGTCATTAAACAATTAATACATTTAATCTAAGAAGCCAAGGGACCATTTGCCAGTTACAAACCTTTGTTAGTTTGACAGTTTATCCTTCTGTATACCTTGGTCACATTATTCAGATAAGAGGGAGAAGGATTTTCTTTTATACTAAATGGTTGATTTGAGCCCCACAGTTTGGTTTTTTTTACCCTGCTGAACAAGAGAGGTCTACAGATAATTTAGTGATTCAAGAAATCAGACATTAGCTACTCTTTGCCTTCCTTCTGTACTGTTGACTTATAGGCCTTGGTGGTCTCACATGATGCACCTCTGGCACCACATGGCTGGTAACTCTCCTGGTGCCACTCTGTGCTGGACATGATGATTTGCACTGTAGAATGTGTGGGACACTATGGAGGGGGGGAACAGCCACGCGTGAGGGCCTGATGCAAGAACTAATGAAGTCACTGAGAGTTTCTCATTTTCTTTTGTTATTACTTAAGCCAGCTCCTCCAGGCAGTGATTTTCGTTTGGCTTGCCAGTTGGATATTTTTTTTAATATTCCTGCTTTTATTCACCTTTGCTTTGTCTGTTTGGCGCCCTTCCTAATCCTCTTATTTCTGAAAAGTAATTGGCAAGTACAATATTTTGAGGCATAGGAAGAAGCTTTGAGCTGTTTGTTCTCTTACTAAAACAAATGACATAATGGAAAAATAACATCAAGACATGAAAGGGAAGGAGGGGAGGAGGAGAGGAAGGCGTCAGTAGCAAAGGGCAGAGTCCCTGGGGAGGCTGCTGGGGTGCTGTGGGACATGGGAGGGCCTGATGCCCGCCTGCTCCCTTGCTCCAGCCATACCCTCCTGCAGCAGGGCTTGCTCTGCCTCTGTTTTTCTCTGTCGCTGCCCTCTTGGCTCAGGATGTTTTCCATCTTCTCTGTATTTCAAAGCTTTGTGGTAAATAATCAATTCAAACCAGTACCCCGTCTCTCTTTCTGTAATTCTGAAAACCCATTAAATTATATTGTTGGGGGAAAACAATAGTTGTGCTAATCATGCTCTGTGCATGTGCATCTTAATTTCCCCAGGGACCTGAATATGAATTTTTACTAACATGTTAATTTTGTGTGTTAATCAGTAGCTGTAGACCGAATGAATGGATCGACTATGTAAAACTGTTTGATATTGAAACAACTCCTTTTGACCCCCCTCAAATTGGCTTCATTCCCCTAAAGACGGTTAAAGTTAATTAAGCACTCAATAGGTTTATGGTGTTTAAATTAAAATATATCACTACTCATTGTGTAGTCATCAAGCGAGGCCGATGCTCCCCTGCCCCATCCCGCCTCTCCCTCTCCCTGCCCCATCCCGCCTCTCCCTCTCCCTGCCCCATCCCGGCCCGCGCTCCCTCCTTACTCCCGCCTTCCTCCCTCCCCCCTTTCCCTCTCCCGCCTTCCTCCCTCCCCCCTTTCCCCTCTTCCTCCTCCTCCCTCCCCCCTTTCCCCTCTTCCTCCTCCTCCC
>JAWWEV010000167.1:2239574-2249952 GCA_035583235.1 Hafferia zeledoni | reverse complement strand
GCTCGGCTCTTTGGGACCGGGGACCCCCCCCAAATTCCCACCCTCCCCTTCCCACGCCCCTCCCTCTGCATCCACACTCCCCTCTCCACCCCCTCTCGCCTCCTTTTTCAATTAGACCTCTGCGATGAAATGCCAGAGCCCTGGGATATATGTTTACTGAGAAATAACTGAAATTATGCATGGAAAAAATATATAAAATCACGCTTAACTCTTCCTTTTTGAAAAAAAAAAAAAAAAAGACGCTTTGAAAGCTCTAGCGGTTGATGTGCTGGCTTTCCCTCCTCTGGGCCCTTTTAAAGGGCTGGTGGTGGCTGGGGGTTGCGATTGCTGCTTTTCAGAAGCCATGACAGTCACGTTAAGATCTCCGAAAAAAAATTGTATAATAGGTAGAGTGCAAAAAAATGAGATAATGGTAATTCTCAAAGGAATACATGCTTTAAATTAAAAAGCCACAGTGCTGCTGATGTGAGCATTATATTAATGCTTGTATGACACAATCCTCAGAGCTCTGTCTTCTTCCTCAAGCTGTTGACTTCACCCTTGGAAGTGAATGCTATGTGGTGCCCTGGCACGAATTGTAACTAAAGTTATGACTGGGGGTATCCCAAATTATTTGAAAAAGTGAAGCTTTCATAGTGCACTTCTCATGAATAATCTACCCTTTCTGTTCTGGAGAAGGAAGGTGTTGGAATGTGGGAAGACTTTATTTGGCTGTGCCTGTGGCAGGTGAAGCGCTGGGCATCCTTGTCAGTGGGCTGCAGGTGTGGCAGGTTGGCACAGGAAAGCTGAGTGACTCCACTCCTGTGTGTCATGGAGGTGCTGCAGCCCCCAGTCAGGTGAGGCCACTCAGCCCTTCCTGCTGAGATCTCAGATTTTATAATACTTTTGTAAAGTTCAGGCTGCAAACCTTCAGCCTGGTTTGAATGTTTATGCTTTGTTTTTAAACAACACAGATCTACACATTGCCCTGTTATAATTGCAGGGAGGCTGGTTGAAAGCCACCCCATTGTCAGATGCCCCTTGCAAGCATTAAAGGCTAAAAACTATTATCTTCATACTGGTCCTCCTTACCTAGAAAATGTTCCTGCCTTCTTCAAAAGCCAGAAGTGCTATATGATGGAAGAGGATTGAGGGAAGGAGGCTCAAAAAATTGTCAGACTAAATTCCCAAAGCAGTATGGTGTCATAAAATAAGAAGATTGTCCTGAAGGGAGAGAGCCATGTTGCTTGTGTGGTTCAAGTATAATACTTGATTTTAAATTTCAGCTCAGCTCTATAATAAGAACTCATTTATATCCATGTTTTTTAAATGTTAAAAAGGACATGAAATACTGTCACGTACCTTTGTAGTAATTCAGATTAATTTATTGGTCTATTTGACCCTCATGTTCTTCTGTTTACCTTTCCAAAACATAGTTAATATTGTACCTTCTGTGCACACTGATGTATGTGAGTGAAATTTCCTAATCTTGGATGGATTGCATATACACAATAAAAGATGAGCAGAGTGACTTATTCTTGCCTGAGCTACAGGTTAAATGGGTGATTCCCTCAACTCTCTCAACCTCTGTGCAGAACTGTGGAGGACAGCACTGTGTCTGAGAGAATGTCAAAGCCTGCCTTTGCGAGGCCACAGCTGACAAGGACTGTCCCTGTCGCAGCATATTTCTACCTTTCTGCAGTAAACTGTTTCCTAGTGTTTTTAAAATGTATTTCATGTTTGCCCATCTGTCTGTTGAATCTACTGCTGGGCAGATGAGCCAGGGCAGGGCTATTGCAGTTGCATCCTCTGCAGTGAAAGCTGAGAGATGACTTCTTGCCTTCTGAACCCTTTCACAGAGCAGCCCTCTCCCGTAATGCAGCTCACATTTGTGCTGGCTGGTGACAGGAGTGGAGGAGGTCTGGCCGTGCTATCAAATGCTGCTTCCTGTTGAAACTCGTAGTTCACGTTTATAGATGTCACCACAAAAGGCAAATGACATTTTTACATGGCAAGCTTTCAGAGTGGTGCTCAGAGGGCTGATAAACGTGCTTTACAATCCTGGATGAGGTTAGACTGACTGCAGGGAAGATCTAACGCAGTGGACCAGCTAAGTGTTTTTATTTCTTAAATATCTTCAGATATGATTGTATCTGCAGTGGAGGTTTTATCCAACAGGGTAGCCGTGCAAATGATGCAAGTGCCTAATAAGTAGGCATAAATATTAATATACAATGTGATTTTTTTTTCTTTGCTGTAGTGCTGCATGAAACCAGGACTGTGGCACTGGCACAGATGAAGTACATGGATGCTTTACCTTTGTGCTCAAGGATTTGGTGCTCTGCAGCTCTGTCCATCATAACCCAACCAGAAGGTCAGAAATTTGCAGCATTTTTATTCCTTTGTGCATCTCTCTGAGACCACCAGCCCAGTTACAAAAACAAACCTGTTCTGTGAGTCCTTATTCAGTATCCTGTTTTCCACACAGTGACACTTCATCCAGATATCTGCAAATCTGCTTTGCAGCAACACAATCTGCTTACCAAATTAAATAAGTGAAATCAGAGGGATTTCAGTAATCTCTTGAGAGCAGCTTTGTAATGTTAATGAGTTTGACTGCCACTGATAGCCGTTTCCCAGAAGGGCTTGAGGATTTTGGAGATGGTACCTAAACAGTACATGGAAGGCTTGTTGGCTGCAGAATTGTGCCTTCCCTGGTTTTCCCAAGCTGAAGGACAGCTCTTGCCGGGATGTCTGCATGGACAGGGAGACGTGAGCGGCTGCGCGGGCGCTTTGGGCTGACAGGACCCAACATGGCTCAGCATGGACATGAGCTGTTACCTGCTGTTTCCTGCTTGCAGTTAGTCAAGGTGTGAGAACCTAACACTTAACAGGTGGTTAGGTGGTTTCAGAGAGGAACCTATTGATTAATAATAGCCTAGCAAGCATTCAAGCCCGTGGGAATAGTAGAATAATAGAAATAGTTTGGGGTTTTGTTTTTCTTTAATATTAAATTCTTTTATTGAATCATAGTGTTTAAAACAAAATGTAGGATTAAGTATAAATATTATTTTTCCTCCTTCTTTGTGTCCAAGTTGATAAAAGGGCGGTCCAACGAAGAGTTGGAGTATCAGATACAGACTTAGCCAAGGCATAATGTAGAAACCTGATTTTCAGAGCTTATTCTAGAGCTGCTGACTTGGATCTGTTCAGCAAACTTGCCTCTTTCTAGTGTATGTCCTTGCTAAGAAGACATGCATATATGTTTTATCAAGCATGCATGATGTGATAGCAGGGCCTTGTCTGGTTCAGAAATCAAACATAAAAATGGTAATAGCTATATCCTTTTAATCATGGGCTAGTTTGTATGGAGAAAAAAAACAATTTTTTTTTTTCTAGCACATCATGTAATGCATTTTGGGAGGGGTGCCAAATGTGTTCTCATTCCTAGTTTTGTTTTTGTGCAAGGGTGTTCTGTATGAGAATAATCAGCACTACAGAGGATATGACAGTAGCTACATTATTTTCTACCTAAGAATTTTAAAAGGGTTTTCCATCAAAGATAGAATTTTAAGTTACTGGAAGTCTAGCATCTGGCCTTGAAAATATGTTCTGATGCTTTATACAGGTCTTTACTACTACTTCAACCAAGTCTAGCAACTTGTTTTAATGCATGAGGTACTTTCCCGATTTGGACTATTCTGGGGCCCCACTCTGTGTTTTCGCACATTTGTCAAGGAACAATAATATATTTGATGGATGCTGGGTGTTAACACATGTTGAGGGAAACTTTCCTCCAGCCAGAGCACTTTGAATCCAGTTGTCATCATTCTGTTCCTTCTGGATTGATGTTAATTTTCTGTGATGCAGCTGGGGCTAGAAGTGGACTCAACAACTTTCAGTTCCTATGTTCTTCCAAGCAGCAAGTGAAGGAAACAACCTTTCTTAATTCAAGAAGTTGTTCTGCCATATCATTCCAAATGGTTATGAACAATCCTAGCAATTCAACACTTGTTAGCTTTTATTTTGCATCTTATTTGTGTAATTGTTTAAAATGTTGAGAGAGAGCAGAAAGTGACTGGCAACCCCCAAGGGTAGGAGGGTTTGTGTAATTCAATAGCAGATGACTTTTGAGTTTTTCTTGTTTTCTTGTGTTGTATAACCTGTCCATGAGAACTCTTAAGCCCATTGGGGTTTGAATGTTTTGCTGCTGGCTCATAGCTTGCTCATGTCCTCTGGCTTACTCTGTTCTGATAAAACATGACTTGTAATTTAGAAGAAAATTATGTAAATTAACATGTTAAGTTCTTACCAGGGCATTGTAAACTTCAGTTTTAAAGGTCAGCTTAAAGAAAACATAATCTTTTTGATGTTGTACTTTTGGGGTGATTTTAATTGGCAGAATGGGCAAGGGGGCACACTGGTGATGGTGATGATATTTAACAGATAGCAGCATGAGCTGTGTTGAGTAAAACTGGGCAATAAAGTCTTTGAATACAATTAGTTTCTACTCTTAAATTTTAATTTCGGAATAAGCCAATTTAGCATGGTGCAAAACGAATCAGTTTAGTACCTATTATTATAGTTATATTACCATATATACTGTTTGACACAAGGTGTTGCAGTCATGAGCTATGGTCATCAAGGAGGATGTGATACTTCCAGTCCTGTGGCAAAATGTGTTCTCTCAGAGTGATCACAATGAACCCTTTTTTTGCTACAAGTTTTATATTGCTCCTGAAATCAGTCTGGCTGCTGCTTTTGATACCCAAATAGAGCGGGGAAAAAAGCATTGGTGGTGTGTGGTTGTCTCTTTCTATTGTGTCTGTACTGGTGATACCCAGGTACTAATCTGTATGGATATACCTTTGCTTTTAATAATCATAGGTTTTATGTATTTATTTATCAATATTTTATTTAAGGATCAGAGAATCTTTGCTAGGATGTTAAAGGTTTTTTAGGTAGCTGAGGTCTCACTTGAAAGCTGTGTGGAATTGTGGTTTTTGGATTAAATTGCCTTGAAAGATTGTTTCCAACACCACTCTGTGCTGCCTGCCATCTGCTCCAAGGGCTGTTTCTTTTTTCAGCTGTGAAACGCAGCCAATTTGGCCCCTGTTCCTCAGGGTGTTGGGAGGAAGAGCTTCTCCCCAGCTGTTGCCGAGAGGAATTCCCTGCAACTCTTAAATGTCCCAGAAAGGGGTGAAAGCAGAATGAAGCCTGACAATGGACATTGCCAGGCAGAACTGTGCTCAGTGAACTCTGCTCAGTTTGGGTCAGAATATCTGTCAGTTCTGGGCTGAGCTACGTGGCTGAATATGTTGGTGCTGAGTGTGTGTCAGAGGCAGACTTGGAGCTTTTCATGTACCCCTTCCTTTCCCCAGTTCTGGCCAAGCAAGGGTGTGATATGGACAAACCAGGGCTGAGTCTTGGCTTAGAGCTGAATGCTTGGATCTAGCTGTGACCTTAACTGTAGATGTGAATTCTTTCAGATCTATTAAAAAAATTAAAGGAAGACCTCTTAGATAAAGTATTTTTCTTCTCACAAGCTTGGTGTGTTGCATATGAAAATCTACAATGCTCCCAAATCCCAGACCTTTGTTTTTGGGCAGCTCCCCATGGTTGTTCATGCAGAAGTAAGGGATTTTTGGAGTTAGGAATATTTTTCTTTGTTTTGTTGGTTTGTTTTTTTTTTTGCTATCTGAGAAGGATTAGAATATTAAAAGCTAACCTGTTATTTGATGTCCTCCTGTTGGCTTTCCATGACTTATTTTGGGTTCAGTGAATAGAACTCTTTAGCAATTTTTTTTTCAAAACATCAGCTATATATTTTTTTCCTTAGGCTAAATCTTCTAAATTGAATTACTTTATTTTCCAGTAGTTTTCTCCCCCTTGTTATTGTGCAAATCCTGGCTCCTACTCCTGTAATGCTGCTAGAGATTTCCATCTTCATAACACAACTGTAATGCTTGGTCACTATATTTTCAATTTTTATCTGCTGTAAGTTTTTTGTTTGCTGTGCCTAAATTGTAGAGTGAGTCAGATATTCCTGTTATTCTTTAAATACAGACTACATCATCATACAGACATTTGGATCTGATAGTTTTCCAAAGTGCTCAAGTCTGTGTCCATGACACCCATCCACTCCTCCCATCTGCTAAGATCACCACCTTTGAATGGAGGAGGTGCTGGTCTCAGTGGCAGGACATCTTTCTCTGGTGCTGCTGTTATCCCCTCTTCTGTCACTGCCTCCACTCCTAAGTGGTATCTAACTTGACAACTACCTCATTTCCCAGTGTTTCATTTGGACCTATCTACCATTTCTACTGCAATATGAAACTTAGTTCAATAAACAAACTCAATATTTGACCTTCTAATAATCAGGGAGTGAGGGAGAGGGCTCTGATCTCAGGGCTGCCCAGCCTGGAGGGCAGGTGTGGGTGCTGAGAGCACCTATTCTGTATATGTTTCCATTCGTGGAGGACCTTCTTGCTTCTGCATTCTCCTCATGTGAATGCTCACAGATGGTACTGTATTTCTGCTGAGAGTAAATAGTGTTATTATGCTATGAACATTTTTAATATATAATTTGTGTATATATATATTTGTGATTTTGTATATTATATATGAATTTATTTTTATATACAAGTATAAAAATGGTTATCTGTGAACCTCAGCCAGCAACCACACCAGCAACTCACTCAGTCCCCCAAGGTAAAACTGGGGATGAAATCAGAAAAGTAACAGTGAGGAAACTCATGCCCTGTGATAAAGGCCATTTAATAAGCAAAATAAAGTGGAATAAGGCATTGATTTCCCACTTCCCATTGCAGGCAGGTGTTCAGCCATCCCCAGGAAAGCAGGGCTCCATCACCATGATGTTACTTGGGAAGACAAATGCCATCATCACTCCAAACTTCCCTCTGACCTTCCTCTCCCAGCTTTATATGCTGAGCATGACACCACATGGTCTGGAATGTCCCTGGGATCAGTTGGGGCCAGCTGTCCCAGCTGTGTTCCCTCCCAGTTTCTTGAGCACCCTCAGCCTACACAATGGTGGGGTGGATGAGAGGCAGGAAAAGCCTTCACTCTGTAAGCACTGCTCAGCAGCACTGAAAACATCCCTGTTTTCAGCACAAATCCACAACTTAGCCCCATACTTGTTACTGTAAAGAAAATTAACCCTACCCCAACCAAAACCAGCACAACCTGTTTTACACAGTGTCCATCTTTTAACTTTCTGTGTGAACCTGTGGGAGTCCAAAAGCAAAACCTTGTGGTGGTCCTGACTGAAAATAATGCTGATGTACCTGAAAAAAATGAAAAGAATACTTTATGAACAGTAATCTCATAAACTGAGATTATACATATACATCTATATAATCTATCATAAAAGCTAAGTTCTAATTAAATCTTCTGAAAACAAAACACAAAGAATAGCACTGCCAGGAAACAAGAAAAGTACTAACTGATACAAAACAGAATATGCAACTGTTTTTAATCCTGTCACATTGTAATGAAGTTAAAATTACTTATATTGCACAAAAAATAAGACCAAATGTAAGAACTTTAAATTAGCAGAGTCTCCTAAAGTAAGTTTATATTAGTAGTGTAGTAAAAACAGCATTTATCGTGCTGTGTATTATTATCACAGAGTGGAAGTAACAGACAGGCTTGTCATGCACTGTTCATTTTGCTCTTTAGATTATTGCCCTTTCTTTCCCTTTGTTGGTTTTTTAATTAAAAAAAAAAAAAAAGTTGATTTACTGTGTAAGATTTGATGTTGATACTCTCTTTCTTTCTCTGTGTGTAACAGGCCTGACTGGGCTCTCTGGGTCCTGCAGCAGTGCCAATGATTAATACAAATGCTGCTGAGAGATTATTACAGCAAAGGCAGCACCAGATCACGGAGAGAAAGGCAGTAATAGCATCCAGGAATTCCTGAGCTTTCAGTTCAGACCAGCCACCAGCTCTCCTCCAGTAAATTGCGTCATATCTTGCTGCTCTTATCTTCATTACTTAGAGAAAACAATACTTTCTCCTTGCAATGTAAGGTGAGTATAGATAATAGAAAATATCTTTAAGTTTTAAAATAGAAGAAAGTGTTGGTTTTAAACTGTGTTGTTTGGGATTTTTTTTAACTATTGTGCACATCTTTATTTTAAATCTTATTTATGGGAAAAAAACAACATTACTTGAGAAATTACACTCATTGTCTTTTGCAGCAATTAGACTGGTGTGTTTTAGCATTTGACTGACATTAATAAGCTGGAGTGTGGCTTATAGATGGGAGCTACTGCCCACAGTATGCATATGTGGAGTGGTGGAGACAGAGCAATCCCTTTAGGGTTGCCAGATAACCAGTGAGAACTGGAGATCAAGTGCATCCAGAACAGCACAGCCAACCTTCTGCCCATGTGACACACATGAAATAAAATATTTTGCGGTCAGCTGCAGAGCAGCACAAATATCCTCTCCTGATTTCCTTTCCCTCAGTCCCCAAGATGATTTTGTACCACTATCAGAATGAGTATTGTGAATTTGAACAAATACATACATTATTCTTTTTGCAAAAAACTCCCATGTACAGTTTATAATTAAATGACTTAATCATTCTAATTCAATCAACCTACATAAACATCAAATATCAAAAAGGAATCTCTGTTCCTGTAGTCCTTCACTGCCTCCACAGACTTGTTCTCAGCAATATAAATGATGTTTGTTCTCCTGTTACTGCATCTCCAGATAATGAGCAGTTTTATTATAGTTGAAGCATTATCCCAGCATGTATTTGTAAGAAGTATATGACAATGAAATAGTAATTTTTCATTATTTTTCTTAATATCTTTAGACCATCTGATAAATATTTATACTCAGCTTTGTATAGAAATATGTTCCTCTTTTCTAAATTACCCTCCACTGCAGTTGCTTTATATGACTTTCCCCCCCCCCGCCTTTTTATCCATCATAAAACTGTTTTTAAGGTCATCTCAGTATTATGCATAAGTACTTTTCCTTCTCTGTGTTTGTTGGAATGTGTGCTTTGGACAAAGGAGGCATTATTTAGTTAGAGGAATTTTAAGTTTTACTTCAGATCTATTACAGACAGCTATGAAGTATTTTGTTTGCTCTGAATCTATATCTGGGTGCTAAAATTATAATGATACTTTTAGAAGCATTACTTAATGATCTTGTTTTCAAGTAGATGACCACAAAAAGGGGTATCATGAGATATTCAAAAGCATTCTGTTTCTTACAAGATTTGTCCCTTTTTTTATTTGAAGGTCCCCCAATCATACAAGGTTAATTACAAGTAATTATCGAAAAATCTTTGTTTTAGTTACACTTGGATTTACAATGTAGTTCCCAAAAGGAAAAAAAAAAAACAAACAACAAACCAAACAAACCCTCCATTCGATTATATTGCTTTCTGCAAAAATAAACTCTGAGGCAGCAAGTTTGGTTAATCTGGGAGAATGACTGCCCCAAAATACACCATTTTCAGGGGTAAAAAAAAAGAGAATGAGAGAGAGGGCTGTGTGTGGGTCTCCTGTTTGTGCTTTTTTAAAAAATCGTATTCTATTTCCCTGCAAATATTAAAAATGAGACTAGTCCTTCTGAGGTGGGCACTGTTTCCTTCTACTGCTGTTATATTTGTGTTGGTGATTGTTAGATGTGTCCATTCATGTGAAATACACTCTCCTGTTTTAATTTTGATCTCATCTAAAAATAGAGATTCTACATCAGAAAAGCATAAGAGAAGATGAGATGACATGTATAAAGGAAATATCAAGCAGCAAGAGAAAGACCAGCTATATTCTGTCCAAAAAATCTTATCTCTATGTAGCACTTAGAACTAATTATGAGGAAATGAAGACATTGCCCTCTAAAATCTTGACAGTTAAAATCCAGCTGTTTGTTGCTGCACCCTAATCCTTTTTGCCTTCTAGGTTTCTGGAACTGTGGAATTTTAATTTAAGGGGTGTTTAGTGAATTTATTTTCAGAATTGTGAATCTCCCTGTCACAAATCTCACTAATGCAGATTAAGTGTGAGGAACATTGTCTTAGTGACTACAAAGAGCTCACTGGTACATATTTCTTGACTGCCCCTTGTTCTGTGCAAGGAAAGAGTCATTAGTGACCTGGGCAATACAGAAAATGCACGTGGGATGGGTCTGTTTTCTTTCTAATTTAGGAAAGTGGAGATATGTGTCCTCATTGCAGATCTTTTCAGGTAATTTAAACTGCAACATGTACATATATTAAGCCTTTTTGTGATAGTTCTCCACATTTTTTATTAATATACTCTTGATGTTTGGATAATTTTCAAGTATTTATTATCTTTCAAGTATTTATTATCTTTCTCAAGTGAATGTTAAATGTGGCCTTGCACAACTCTGA